>JAPYZR010004010.1:0-13094 GCA_030522945.1 Trichopria nigra
TTCCTATCGTTCCTCCCGTTGGTACGTAAATCGAAATCAAATTCGATGGGTACGATTGGGGTACGATTGGGGTACGATTCGGCCACCTCGAACGCTCCCTCTGTGATGGAGACGGTGGATACCAGTATAGAGACCGCGGAGACCATACACTCACGCGGTATATATATGCCGCAGCTGGTTATAATTCCGACGAATGACGGATCGAGACACTGTGTGGATGCGGATCAGTCATCAGTGTGGCTTTTTGACATGTTCGCACTAAAGGCTCTGCATGTACAATAACGATTTTCTTACTCGAGTCCCTCAAGTCCTCTCGCGAGGAATAAAACGTCCAAAATGAACGCCAAGGACAAGTTGCGGCAATTATTCTTTCGTATCAAAAAAGGTAAGTGGATCCATCAAGTTTTCAACGATGCATCGGTCGAAAACTTTGAATTTTTGAATTAGATATCGAGGAAACTGATATAAAGATCTATCATTATGTACATCCACTGGGTTTTTGTCAATAACAGGAAATTACAAGAGTAGGGAGGACCTCACGCTCTCGCAGGACATTGAGAGGGAAATCAGCTCTGACAGTCCGGTACACCATCGTACAAAGGTCATCAAGGCGTTGTGCGATGCAGTGCTGAATAATCGTTGGGAGGATGTAAGTAACACATTATAGTTTATAGTACAAGTGGCCATTAAAAGTAATATTGGCCAATCTTTCAGAGCGCGGCCGAGAAGTTGTGGTTTTTGGTACAGGATCTCCTTGGGCAGGACGTTCCTCGAGAGCACAGACACGTTACTTTGAACTTTTTAAAGTGCCTTGTGCAAGGACAATATACAAAACTATCGCCCTTGATGAGAGTCAAGTTTTTCAATGTAGTTACGGAACATAATATGCCCGAGGACATCGGCCCAAGGTAGATTTTTTTGTTTTTCTTTAGATCGGGGATATGACATTTTTTTTTAACGAGTTTTGGTACAGGTTGGAGTTGCTGCAGAGCCTGACTGAAAATGGAAGAGACATTGTTCATCTGGAGGAGAAAATGGGACCGTTCTTATTAGAATGGATGCCTACTGTAACTGAACAAGATGACAAAAAGGGAACTGAATTTTTAACGCTTCTAGTTAATGTTATCAAATTCAATTCAGCATGTATTGATGAAGATGTAATATCAGGCCTCGTTGAGTATGTGCAATAATAATCACTGAAAGTTGTATTCTTTTTTTTTTTTATGTAAAGTTGGAAATATTTATTTCAATTTAAAATTATCAAATATTAAAAAACAGGTATAATATGTATATTACTGTAGTAAAAGAAAGATTATTTTTTTTATTTTTTTATTTTTTTTTTAAGTCATAATTCTATATTCATATTTTTACTAAATATGGACGTGGGCAAAGTTGTGATAGAAATATTAAATAATATTACAGAACATTAAAAACGTTTGATTTTTTCAGGTGCATCTGTCATTTGTGTTTCTACAGTAATAGCACCGAGATTGTTGCAGGAAGTTTGGAAGCTCTCGATGCTATTGTGTGTTATAGTAATTTACAACCAGAATCTTTGCAGACATTTATCATTGCTTTATGTCGCAGTGTCAATGTTGAAGCTTATTGCCAAATTAGTTGGAAGGTATGAAACTATAATATTTAATAATAATAATGATATTTAATCGCAATCAATAATCTATGATTCTGTAAATTAACTAAATAAGTATAAGGGCTTTAATAAATCAGAACTTTTTATTATTACAGATAATGCGGAATTTACTGGGCACACATATGGGTCATTCGGCTCTCTATAAAATGTGTCATTTGTTACAAGAACCAAATTTTCAATTGGATGTACGTCTTCTTCGTGGTGCTGTATTTTTCGTCAACATGGGCCTATGGGGTACGCACAAGATTCCAAAGCTAGAATGTACGCCTTCCTCCGTTCTACCGTCCTTTTCTGCGGTATGTTTTTCATATCATCTTATTAAGTAAAATAATAATGCTAATTACGATTTCCGAATAATTAGAAAATAATGTACTTTTTATAATTCGTTCCTTGCTTGCACCTGCGCAAGGTTATGTCGAGAGCTTTTGAGATACACTAGGTGTAAGAGATCGAGAAGTAATAATTTCTAAAATACAATTTTTTTTATTTACGTAATTAAATAATTTACAGGCTTTACAGTGCCATCATCCCATTGTTATGTACGAAGTAACTTTATCCATTCAAAGATTAGTAAATAAGTATGGACCTGAGCTTCAGGAACCAACGTGGAGTATCATTTTAAATATAATCGAAAAGGTTATTGCACATACAGGTAAAGTTCATGTTAATTAAGTAAATATAAATTTCACCGACTGAGTTGCAACGTACCTTATTTTAGAAACGAGTAGTCAGTTCGCAACAAAGCAGGTGTCCATGAGTTCACATGAAACAATCAACAGCATCGAAGTACTGCTCGATACAAACTGTTTTAATGGCAATATCTCAAGATTTTATGAGCTTGTGGAACGATGCTCAGATGCAAGACCTGTAAGTATATTACTCAAATGCTAAATTTATTCTTAAAAAAAATGTAAATATTAACTTTCCTTACCATTTCAGGAAGCTTCAATTTTAAAGCTGGTCGAATTCAGGGCATCAGGCATAAGTCCAACTTATTATCAGTGGCAATCAAAATTAGCATCTCTCATGGATCGGTATTATAAAGTCGAAACTCGGACTAATGTCAGAGTGAAAGTTCTTGACGTATTGAAGCTAGTACTTCAAGTAAATCGGTAATTCGTTTTTTTTTTTTTATTGGATTACTAGTTTTATTTCATGAATATAATACTGATGATAATTTGCTATAAATTGGTCAGGTCAAGGTACGAAGATGAACTTATTGAACGAATTGTAGTTCCATACTTACAACATGTCGAAACAGATCCAGATATCACGATTCGAAATTTTGCAGCGTATTTATTGATCGAAATCTGCCTTGAATGTGAATCGAAAAGGTGTTTGGAACTTTTAGACATTTTAGAGAAGGTATAGATTTACAATTTCTGTAGAGATAAAGATTATTTAATATAATTTACTTCAATTTAATATTAATCTTTGTTGTTTAGTATACCTGTATATAATATTGTCTGCGCCTTCAACAATTTTCAGATAATCAATAAACCGTTTTTGCTCGAAATTCCGATTGCAGTCGACACGGATATTAAAGATGTTAAAACTGCAGTTTCCGGTGTAGTAAGAATATTGATACAAAAGGTGTATCGGTTGCCATCGAGCCATGCGATACGAGCCTACAAAATTCTAGTCAATCATCTCGAGCAATACTACAAGGATGCAAAAGAAATCTTTCGCGACGTCGCTACAATACGCTATTTGGTAAGTATTATTAAATTATCAATAGCCTATCATTTTTTATGACAACATATAATAACAGTATCTTTTCAAATGTTATTCTTACCACTACATCTATGTATGTATACCGTGAAATTTGGAATATTCAGCTAATAAGTCATAATCTTCTAAAGAATTCCTAAGTACTAATTTTATTTCAAGGAAGATCTTCCTAGACTATATATTTTACATATTTTACAAATAGAACTGTTTTTAAATAAAATCATTCCAAATGCATTTTTTAACAAGCGCCAAAGAAAATGTTCATTTTAATATTTACAATAGTATACAGTCTTAAGCTGTATATAAAAGCATATTTATACTAATTTGAATAAGTTTTACTTATCATTTTTCACTATTATGGCTTTATTTCAGATCTTTGAATGCTTCTTGAAGACGAGAGCAAATGCTTTGTACCATCTTGGTTTTCTGGATCCCGCAACCAATGTAGTTCCGCGATTTAGTCCGTACCTTGTTTTGGAACACGCCACAGGGGAAAGATTAAGCGGTACTGGTGGAGGCGGTAGCCCACCACCAGCGAGCCCTGTACCAATGCAGCATGTTACCTGTCAAATCACTTACATTTCTTTAGTTCACGCTTGTAAAGCTGTAACTACATGTATCAAGCAGGAAAAAGGTAACAAGAAAGATTTTTGCAGTTCTGTTGTATACTTATATAATATACAATATTAAAATATTATGTGCGATTTAAGTAACACTCTTAATATACAATCAACGTTATAGATTGGAAAGTATTGCAACTGGTACTAAAAGAACTCCCACAGTTGATGCAAAATCGAGCGCTGATTCTGTCCCGACACGGTAACGACGTTGGAGCTCTCGCAAGTGCATTATGTTCTATGGTAAGATGCTTTGTTTTGTTAACATTATTATATTACATGTCATTGCAATGTCTAGATAGTTTTATTTTTCATTACAAACAGGTAGAGGAAAAGGGTTGCCGTCCTCTTGAATCGTTTTATAACGTTCCTCTGAAATTTACTTTTTCGGAGTTTCGAATGCACTTTTTTCCGGTACTTTCTTCCTTAACGTCTTATCATTCGTATTTAGACCCTAATACACAGCAAAGGTTAATCAAGTGCTTTGAGGTAATAAATGAATGTTTGCATAGTGTACGCTAACTTTTAAGATGCTCAATTGAATCGAGATCACGTTTTAGGATGGTTTAAAAACTACCTGTGCAAATCAATGTGTAACCAGTCTCATGACCTGTACTCTGGAAATGCGAGACACGATGAATAAACTGGTATCAAATGTTCTTTTATGCTTGTCGAAAATCTCGGATACCGTGCACATAGCCATTCCAATCCTTGAATTTCTTTCAAGTAAGATTTTGTTATTCAAGTTACGAATTATCTTATGAAATATCCAGAATTTTGTTAAGAACGCTTTTATAATCAGATTCATGACATTATCTTTTCTATTTCAGCGCTTACTCGACTTCCAAAAGTTTTCGCGAGTTTCACAGACGATCAGTACATGTCCATTTTTGCTATCATGTTACCATACACCAAACCGACCAAGTATAATCACTATACGGTTTCTCTTGCACACCACGTAATCGCTGTGTGGTTTTTGAAGTGTCGTCTTCCTCTTCGCCGTAATTTTGCTAAATACATTACTAAAGTAAGTAAAACAGTAGCTGTGTTAGTTTCTAACAATTTTTACGTCGTTCTATGATCAAGTTACTTTTATCGGAATTAGTTTTTAAACATTGCATCTATATGATTATTTTTATGTTTTGTTTCAATAGGGGTTGAAACGAAACGCAGAAATGCTTCTGGAAGAAGGCAATCTGATGAAGTCTGATATTGGCCTCAGTAACGAAGATTCGTCTGACAGAAAACGAAGTTCTAGTTTGACCGAACAAGTTTGTATAGATCTGATATTCATATAATTTAGCGATTAATATTCGTTGACCGATTTTGGATAATTGAGGTTTTTTTTCTTGTACAGGGCAGTAGAAGTTGTAGGTACATAAGTAGGGAAAGTAGAGCACTGGATTTGAAGCCACCAGTTGATAAAGCTCTCATGAGTTTTCACGTTGAACTGACAGAGACCTGTATCGATCTTATGGCTAGATATTCATATTCTATGTATTGTGCTCGACCAAAAAGGTAAGACATGTGGCATTTTTATTGGATTTCAAAAAGTTATTAAAAAATATTTTAATTTTGAACGAGTTTCTTCTTCGTATCCCTTTCAATTATATTGTCAATTTGTTTATAGAAAAATGCGCAAATATTTCTATTCGTTTGTGAAATTCTCAGGTTTCCCGCGTCTGACTTCCTTTTGAAAGAGGGTCAGTCGGTAACTTGGATTCTCAGAACCAAGTTGGTGACGGTAACAACGAGTGGCTGCAGCAATAAAGCGATGCGTGGAATGCTTTGTGACAACTGCTGGGCCGCTTGTAAAATGACACCACCCACGCCTGAACATGCCCGGACAAGTCAGTTTGGTTTGTGGCGAGCTTCGAGTACTGAGGTATTAAATATTAGCTCTTCTACAAAACAAGACATAATATACAATACAATATGTATTATTATTATATACTAATGTAGGTGGTTTGCAGTTGTCATGAATTTGAGTAAATTCTATTGAATTTTGTTTTGTGTATAATCAATGTAATACTATTACATCGCAGAAGAATGCATTTTAAATTCCTAGAATAGCATATTTTTGTACAACAGCGGATATGATGTGTAACGATACGCAACGTTTTTAAATGTCATAAACAAATTTATAATATTACCGATGTAAGTAAATGGACATATAAGAACCGATGGAATAAATGAAATAAATTGTACCTTCAGGGCAATAAAGAAGAGAAGCTATCAAGGCAGTCGTCCGGTGGTCATGGCAGCTCGAACGCAAATACTGCCGCGAATTCGCCGACTGAGGAAACGAAGAAACCTCTGGAAGATTTTAACGAGATGTGCGATCGAGAACCTTCAATGGAACCGTCGAAATTGGAGCAGATGATAAGCAGTGAGAAACAAGAGGAGCACGTACCTTGCGCCTGTTGGTGTCAAGGTTGGGCAGAAATCTATGTACGAAGGCCTACTGGCGACATGTCGTGGATCATGAGAATTCAAAATTCAACTCACTTTGATACACCCCTGGATTTCCCACTTCACGATATCACGTCTCTATATATGCCCATGTCTGATTTATCGCTTCATAAAAATCAAGATTTACTTTCCGAGTTCTCTGGCGACGAAATGGATGTGAGAAAGAATCGATGGTCATAAATTACTAATAGTCGTTTTTCGTTCGGAAATATCTTTTATTTTATGTTTTTTATTGCAGGATATCGTTGATGCAAATTACGAGCAAGGTCATGTGGATCATAACAATGCGGCGAAATCTGTAACTTGTTCGTCCGTGTCTTCGGGCCCGATAGCCATTCCGGGTTCACCAGCCCGCCCAAGTCCATCCAGACAAAGTTCTCGTGATAGCGTTGAGAGCTTAGACGAAGGAGACGAAGGCAAGCTACTTTACAAAGCACAATGTCGTTATTTTTTATATTTTTAATATTAATGTACGACATATATTCCAGATATGCGAAGATCTAGGAATCCTGTACGGCGATCAAATTCAAGTCCCGAGATGAGTTCAAATTGGAAAAATCCTTTTTTGAATAAAGATAAGTTAAATCAACAACTTCAACAGATAGAACGCGACGATGATTCTACTATTGAATTTGACGTCAAACTGGAAGCAGAACTTAAGAAGCACAGCAAGAATGCTTACTCCAAGGACATGAGGTATAGTTTTGCCATTAATCGTGAAAATGCTTCTGAGATATAAATTAAAATGTACATGTATGTATATTTACCACAATTTGAATATATTTAGAGTTAGTTGCGAAGCTATCCCAGAAGAAATTTCGGGAACAGGCACGACACCGCCATCGACCGATAATGCTGGTGAACATCCATCGAGTTTACTGTCGCAACGATCTTATCCAGGCGCTATCCATGCTGGACAACCGATCAACAATGCGAGCAACACCGTACCGCCGTCACCTACGGTGTTGCAGGTTGGACAAACGTTTTAATCGAAATACTAGGCGTGTTTTCTCCTTCATTCTAGTACAAAGCATTATGTGAAATGCAAGTCTTTTTTTTCATATAAGATAATTGTTACAGCCACCTGTGAATCTATTGTCATCGCAAAATCGCAACGGGCAATTACAGCGAATTCCTCTTCAACAACAGAAGCCTCCACAATCACCCACTCAATTATATTCTCGACTTTCGAGTTTGGATTTGAGTCACAATAATCGGCCAGTGACAACGCAGCCTTTGGAATCCAAACCACCGATCGGTAGGAATCATCTGGTTGAAAAGGTCCAAATTATAAAACATATTATTCCAAGATACTTTTTTTGTCGGTTACAGTCGTAAGTAAATCGCACGAGTAAATTTCTATTCGCGATTTACAGCTAAAAGAAGAGAAAGCAGATCCGTCCTCTTTGCCGCCTCTTGCTTTTCGCGACAGAGTCCATACGATTTCCGTCATGAGCCCTGCAAAGATTCGGCGTGTGAATTCTCCTCGTATCAAGGATCCCCTGAATCCTTCTAATAATCGAAACGGCCTGAATCCCAGGTATTGAAAAATAATTTCTTTCATTTCCTTTAAACGTTAGTTTACACCGTTAGATTTCAATTAACTATTATTACATTTATATATTAATTTAATTCAATTTAATACGGGCATTATCGGCTATTTTTGGGCAATGAACGTCCGAGCAGCACAAAAGCGTGAAAAGAGTTTTCTCGTGAAAATTGATCCATTAAATGACGACAATTTTTAACGACTCAAAAATCTTGGCTTGAAAAATTCGAAACTGCTTTGGCGTTAGTTGGATAAGAATATGTAAATGTGCATTGTACACGTGACTAACTTAACTAGCTTAACCGTAATCGTTTTGGTCACGTTCAAACCTTCGTTCTACAGCGTCTACTTCTCTGTATCTCCTATTTCCTACTCCAAATGCATAGATAGTTTCTTCTCAAATATTACGAGTTGCTGCTCGAGGGATATACAGAAAAATGAGCCTGAACGGGGATTCGAACTCGAACCTGCGGATTCGTTCTAGTATAATGAGATGAGCACTAAATCTACATAATTCGCCTGATTCCAATATGTGTATTAAGGAAAAGTAATTGTGACATTTCTTAAACTGTTTCTTATATACATACAATCAATTTTATCATTATAACTTGCATCACTACTTATTCAATAATTATTTTCTTCAACTCAAAACGACTAGACTGGACCGAGTTCCATTGCAAAAGCAAGTTTCTCATTTCTTATAAACGACTTTTTCAGTTTCGTCTTTTTGCAACTTTACCAAACGTGTCATTTTGGATCACCTAGCGAGAAGCCGTTGCTTTTGCCGCAGTCTACTGCTATGCAAACGTCTATTACAAACTTAGATCGGATTCAGCCTTATGAGACACATAAAATTGGAATTCTATTTGTCGGTACGGGTCAGGCGTCCAACGAAATAGAAATTTTAGCCAATCAACACGGTTCACTGCGTTATACAGAATTTTTACAGAGGATCGGATCACTAGTCAGATTGAAAGACGTCGATGATAACGTTTTCCTAGGCGGACTCGACCGTAATGGTGAAAACGGAAACTTTGCGTATATCTGGCAAGATGACGTAACTCAGGTAATTAAAAATTTTTCCATTTTTATGGTCGAAAGCGATTCATTCGAATGATACAGTTTAGATAGCACAGAATATGCGCTTCATAATATAGCCCAGTAAACGAAAAGGGATTCAAGGTGCAATAAAGGAATTGAACGGAATTAAAACTGGTAGAGATACGCCGTGATTGGTTAATATAACCCAATCATGTCATTTCTCGACAAATTTTAATTCCGTTCAATTCCTTTATTGAACCTTTAATCCCTTTTTGTTTACAGGGAGATGGATTCTACTCTACGTAAATTGGGCATTTAAGCGATTAAAGTGCAGAAACGAGAGGGGATTTCATTTTATATAAATATCTTACTTGCAGGTTGCATTCCACGTGGCCACGTTAATGCCGACCAAAGCGAGCGACCCTAAGTGCACTTCGAAAAAACAACACATAGGTAACGATTACGTAACAATAGTTTACAATGAAAGTGGAGAACCATACAATATGCAGACGGTAATGAAGGTGAGTTTTACACGACCCTCGAATTTTGCACAAAAATAATTCTAGGTAATAAACAAAATTAAATATGAAGCGCCAACCACGCCGAAGGGTTACCCTGAATAAAATATACGGCAAAACGTGATAGAAAATCGTGGTTTCTATGTTGTTTTTGTCCATAATTCTAAGAAAAATGGACAAAATCAATATAGAACATGAGTTTTTTTATCGTGTTTTATCGTATTTTTTTACCAGGGAAGGGGGGGGGGGGGCTTGATCCATGGTTTGCTTCGCTCGCAAGATCGACGATTGCGAGTCTCGCTAATTGCTTGGCGACCACTCGGTGTTTGTCAGTTTTCGAGTGCTTTGTGGCTTCATCCGAATATTAAACCGAAATGTATTAAAAAATCAATGACTTTCGACTTGTTGCTTGAAGATTTCGTTGTACTCGGAAAAAGAAAACAACCATTTACCAAAGGTCGCCCGTGCAAGCAAAGTGCCTGCAAAGTACTAAATTTGTGCTCTAGAAATTTTGTAATTCTTCAATCATTCAAACAAATTTCTTGTATTCCATTAAACGAAACGAATCTCCTCCTGTGCCTTTTTGACATTGACTTGAAAATTAAAAATAAACTTGAAAAAATCAGCGACCCCGAAACCACCCCGAGTAACGAGTTTTAAGCGAATTCAATGCAAACTCGATGCCGTTAGCGACTTCCCCTACCATCGCCTCATTTTGAAATTTTGCATTTTTGAGACTAACATTACAAACGGTGACTCTGAAAACCGACAAGTGCAACATTGCACATAAAAAAAAATCACGTCGTTACGTGATTAGGCTCATGAAATAATCGGAAAATAACGGTCCAAAAGTATAAGTATTTCTTGCCCCGTGTGACGATATTTTTTGTGAAAATATAACGTCAATCGTTGCTTAAAGCGCATAAAACTCAGAAAGTAAGGATTTTTCCCTCGTCTTTATGTACTACCATTTTTTACTTTCACCGAAAATTTTTGTCCCACCCATGCGGACCTACACTGGGAAATAATAATTTATAAATGATGGGAGACGTGAAACCATTCTAACGTCAATTGCGTGTTAAAACAAGGGAATTCACGCTGATCAAACTTTTTATCCGTGATTTGGGAGGTAACTAAGAAGTCTGAAAATATAAGGGTTTTTCGCTCCATGGACCGCCATTTTGTTTTCGAAGCAATTTTATCATCAACCCTCGTGCACGTTTAATAAAATCATGCAAAATGTTTAATTCGAAAATGTAAAAAATAATCTTAATGTGTAAAATCTATGTCTGCTGGAATTTTCATATTAGATTAACCTTCTTCTCTTTTACACATTATATGTGTCTATATATATACGCAAAAATAATACAGTGACAAGTAAATGCAACAACATAATGTTCTATTTCAGGGGCAATTTAATTATTCCTGCGTGGTTATTCAGCCGCTGGACCATGGAATGAATCAAGTCACGGTTCAAGCCAGGGAAGAACTTCAGGAGCATATCGGGCATAGTGAGCCAAAAATTATATCTGACCAAAATTTGGCAATTCTTGCACGACAACTAGCACTTCATGCAAATGTAAGCACGCGTTTTACAAAAAGAAAAAAAAAAAAAAAGAAAAAAAAACAAACAAACAAACAAACAAAAATGGAAATGGAATCTAATGTTCACGTGTATGAAATATTCTTTTCCTGTAAATATAATATTCTACTATAGAGATATAAATTGTTTTTCGCAGCTTGCTTCAATGGTTTCTTCGTCTCTAAAACAAAAGGACAGGAATCCTTACGCATCGAATTGGTTAGAAAGATTACGGCACATAAAGCGGCTAAGGCGACGAGTATTAGAAGATCTTAGTCGTAAACAACCGACTGACGAGCGGCTAAAACGTACCCTCGAGGAAGAGGATCGACTGAGAATTGCTGATGATCTCGTAGACGACTTTACAGATTATTCGACCTAACCTAACCTAACCTAAGGATCTGTGATTGTTTGTCCTTATGGAAACTTGTGTAATGTTTCGTGGAAAATCGAAATAGGATAATATAGCTGTTTAATATTACTTAAAATTCGAGTCTTCTTATTTTTACAAAACAATAACGCTTTCGTAGTCATGTATAGGAGCCCGAGATTAACGTGTACTTCTGTAGGGCATATACGTATATATAGATATACTGGATGTCGACGATACGTCCAAAACATAGGAAAACTCGTGTTAATGCTGTGCGGCGTTTGCGATCGGGTAGTGACATTGCCGTGTGGCGCTTCCTATTATTTCTTAAAATGAAAAGTTGGAAATAACACAAAAGCACGTTAACGAATATGACTGACGAGTCGCTTGCGCGACATAATTAAAATCGTTCACGTTATGCAAAGTATACAATAGCCCAGATAGCAAAACGGCATAAAATACCGATTTCATCAATTTGCCGATCTGTTGTCGAAAAAAAGCGGATATACCCTGCTGTTTTGCTATCTGGGAGTATCGAATCGTCTCGACAATATCAGAGTCGTGAACGAACTAGAAATACGTGCAAAAACCGATCAACAGTTTGTCATTTGTCATCTTTTATTTATTTATTTACTGTAATGCGTCTATATAATTCCGATGTAGTTCGTTGTGTAATGTAACACGGGTTTCCCGAAATTTGGACGTACCGTTCACATCCTGTGCATATATAATATATATGAAAATATTTTATTTTATTTATTTAAATCAGAAATTTAACGGGCATATAATCGCCCTTAAAATATACAGAAAGTAAATTACATCATGGTATCGCCGCCAAAACAATACAAAAAATAAGGACATTTTCGCGATAAGTGTTAACTAAATTATTTAAATACAAGCATAATACTGTATGGTTTCCCTTTTACAACAATTAAAAAATCTATTGGTGTCCAGAAGCTTTCTAGTTGTAGAAGATAAGTTGTTCCAATATCTGCGCAGACGTGACATCAAGGAATAATAAGATATATATTAGAACGACTAATATCCTCCATTAAAGGTCGAAACCGTCTTAGCTGGTATTCCTGTTCACGAGGTAAAAGCATAGATGCTATATCCGGTACTCTGGCAATTCCTAAAAGTAAATTTCGGGTAATGACCAAGTCATTATATATTTATTAGCTCGCGCGATAATCTTGAGAAGTCATGATCAAAATACATAATGGGTCGACCCAGTTTGAACGAAATGAACCGTAGAAATTTCCTTTGCACCGATTCAAGTATATCTATATCATATTGTGTATAGGAAGATCATATCGAATACATACATACATATATATACATATATAACTATGTCATACCGATAGTTCCAGGACTGTCCATTAAAACGTTGCTTCGCAACGTTTTAATGTCGGGGAATCCCCTATACTGTTTTCGCCCCCGCAGAGGGTGGACACAACATGCCTAGCCCCCTCGGACCCCCCCGCTTAAAAACTAACCTAACCTAACCGTCACAAACCTGCCTGAAACACATATGTGTTGTCCACATATATGCCGCAACGGGTA
>JAPYZR010004011.1:0-13792 GCA_030522945.1 Trichopria nigra
TGTAAACACTAAAAAAATGGGTGTAAACACTAAAAAAATTGGGGTTAACACCCAATTGGGTGTCATTTCGGACACCGAACATATTTTTTTCTGTGAGGGATGTATGTGTATGTATATACTATATATATATGCGCACGCGTTTGGGTCTGTGTGTAATTTAGTCTAGACTGAATTCAGCTTCTTTCAAAATTGTGTAGAATATCGTCAATGTACTAATAATAACATTTCGAAATAAAAGATGAAAAACAGAAAAATAATAAAAATGAATTCTTATCATGTTTTCGTCATACTATCATTATCATTTGCGTTAATATTTCAACACATTTGCATAAAAATGTACGAGATTTCTTTAAAATTATATCACGTTTCAATTAATGACAATTAATAAAATAATAAATATAAATGAAAATTTCTGACCAGTGTATACGGTTTCAAAAGTATTATCAATTAATCACGCGCAGGAAAAGTGCTCAGTATTTACCTGCCGGTGTGATGATGACGATTAATCGAAACTTTCTATTGTTTGATGTACACGAATCAATGCGCGAGGATAATATTTAATAGAATTTTAATGACAATGTAGACAAAACAAAACGCTTAATTCTACTGTCTGGATTTTATTATATCTCGTGACTCGCATCGTTCCTTATAATTTTGTTCAATTTACTTTATCGGTTTATCAATAGAAAATTAATGGAGGAAATACGTGGCCTCGCTTTTTCACCAATCAAGCTAATACACCAAAATCGACGCTTTCAGATTTTTTGATTTCATTTCATTCAATTTTAAATGCGTTCTTATTTCTTGTTTTACAAAACGAGAACTATATGTGCTTCCTACGTACGTACGTACAAGATACCGGATTTTTTTATTTGCATTTTTGGACTCAGAATGATCTGAAACGAGGAGATTTCATGAAAAAAGTGGGGGTCATTTTTTTTTCGGATGACCAAATTCAATACTTCGATCCCAACCTTTGGTTACGAGTCGAAGTAAAAAGGTGAGTGTCGCGAAATTAAAATTTCATGGTTTCATTATATATATTCATGAAATCGACCTCGGAAGGATTAGACGTTATGACGATTAGTAACTTCACCAACAATCAATAGAGAATGTCGTATAAGATTTCATTAGTTTTTTTTAAAAACCGATATATTAGTTAGCCATTTTGAATATGATATATGATACAATTTTTTGTCTATTTAAAATCAATTCCGTTGTAGGACAAATTTGGCCAGTTTTCTAATGTATATATGCCCAAGTAGTTTTGCCAAGTTTTTATTTAACACAAAAAATAAACCATCGAAATTAGTTAAATTTTGTAAAAAGAAAAAACTGATGTAGTTTATTTTTTTTAATGTTAACTTTCATTTGTAACAAAATTACAGTCACATTTGCACTCCCGACAATTCGTTAAATTGAAACCAACTAAATATTTCGTTAATACGACTTCCACGCACTTGATTTCACCCGCGTTTAGTTGAAATAACTACAATTTAGTTGATTGTACTAAATATGTCGTTGATTTAAACGATTTGGCAGGGCAAATACGAGCAACCTAATATTTAGTTAAATTTACTGAATTTTTCGCTCAGTGTAATAATTCTGTTTACCCGTTCGGTCAATTTTATACTTTCTGATTTTTTGTCAAATTTACCATACTCACCGGAAGTTCAGTCAAATTTACAATACTTTTTAAAATTATCCACAAACACTTCATAATCATTTGGAGAACAGGTGAATGCAAAATTCTGAAAATTTAAAACCACAGACAAAACATTCAAAAAAAGAAAACAAAAATAGAATAAATCTTTCATGATTTCCAAAATTTTCACAATTTCCAAAATGGCGGACAAAAAATGGCGATAAAAGCGAATCACAAAATTTTTGATCGGCCATTTTGAATTTTTCAAAACATGACTCCAGATTATTCGTAATCAGCGACTCCAAAATCCTTGGGCACTATAAGTTTTACAAAAATCCACTCAGTTTTACGATTTTGTACGCACGTCTACGATATTACAAATAAAAATTCACTTTTTTCGCCATTTCGTGTCCGCCATTTTCGATACGATATTCATTATGACTATTAAGGTATTTTAATACCATTAACCGCAATAATATTTTTTACATTGAAAATGATACAAAGAATTCATGTTATTTTTTTTTTATCGTGTGCAATTTTTTTATTGGAAAATTTAAAAAATTAAAAAGAAAAACATTTCCAAAAAACAACCAAAATTTCAATCATTTCACGACACCTAATAACCCCATACCGTTCCATCATCAACCATCAAAAAAATCGTTTTTACACTGCGCGCGTTTTTCTCGATTTCGCGCCCTAGGGTGAAAATTACGGGTGCGAATAATCGAGTTTCGCGGCCGTCTTATTGAAAAATATCGTATGCGTATATCTCGTGCGTAATATCGATCTCCAACGAATGCGAGTGTCCCACTCGCTACGCACTTGTGACAAACATCCGTGAATATCGACAATTTCGCCCTTGGCTCATAATATAATTATTATTAACAATTGGCCTAACACGGTCCACATATCCAGAAATCATTTATATATATATATATATATATATTTGTATACATATGTGTAAATCTCAGCAAATATTAACTGTAAAATGACGTCAAATTGTCTTCATTTTGATACTTCATCAACATTTTGACGGCTTTTTGACGTCATTGTAGAATTCGTGCTAGCTGGGATATGCATGTAGGTATGTATGTATGTGTATGTATGTGTATGTATGTGTATGTATGTATGTATATATACGTAGACAAATGACGAGCTGCTATTTGGGCGTAATCCAATGATCGTGCAGTAACGCGATGCCGCCAGCCTGTGCAGTGTTTTTCTGTATATATACCGTCCCGGTACCGTTTTCACTAAGTCCACTTCACAGTGTTGCGCAACGTATAAGGTGTCGTATACTATGTGTATATAGAGACGCGTATATATGACATTGTGTGCCTAGGTCAGGCATCGACGACTAGTGCAGCGATTGCTATTATCGGCCGCTAGCCTGCCGCGATTCGACTTCTAATTCAGTACTGTCAGCTCGCGTGTCTCGAGCGACTTCTTACCCATATGCGCACACATCCCACCGTGTATACAAATATACACACGCACAAACACACACACACACACACACACACGTATGGGTATGTATGTATATATATATATGTATATGCGGCATGCCAAGCTATCGCGCTTTCCTATCAGCCGTAGACACGGAGTGCCCCGGTCGTATAATTACCAGTTTACGATTTTACCGCGCGATTATTGCTATTTATACGAGCGTCTAGGTGGGGTGGGGGGGGGGGGGGGCGTATGCCCCCGGACGATTTCGCGCCCGCGGGAGCGATCGATATATTTATATATGCGATCGCCCCCAGTCAAGATCGCGCCGTGACGACGGACCACTTATCGGTTATGAGCTCCTCGTACTATATAACGTTTACGTATAATATATATATATATATATATGCATGATAAACAGAACCGGGACTCCATTCCGCCTCTACTATTGGTTTACATGCATTTCGCGGTCGCGAAAATATTATATACGCTCGTATATATACGTGATGGAAATGATACGGGTAATGGGGGAGAATAATAGAAATTAGCTATAACATATAAAAACAGGAGTAATTTTCTTTTCTTGTTTAAGGAAAGAAATGCAATTATTATGTCTAACGAGAAGCCAAAAAGCGGCTCGGTCGATAACGTCAATTTTCAGCGAAATCGGTTCATAATTGGACAAGAATCCGGAAGAATAACAATTTCGAATTGTAACTGCGTAATTTCAATTTTATTCTTGCGAATTCTAGTTTCCGTTCAATTTGAATAATGTAGGTTTAAAATTGACGTTATCGACTGAGCCGCTTTACCAGCCCCTTAAAATTAAAGGAGTCAAATTTACGAAAATCTACACGCAGACGAAAAAGAAGCATTTGGTAATTTTGAAAAATCAGACACCGTTTAGTTTATTAGTCGTTGAAACGCTTGGCAACGTCGCGTGTTACATATACGAAACCCGTAACCATCGGTCGGTAATATAGGTAATTTTGAATCAGGGGGTAAAATAGGTAATATTGTGACAAAGAAGTAAAATACATAATGTTACGTTACACTATTTTAACTGTATGTATGTATATTAAATCGAATTTAATATTCTATCAATATTCTCTGGCGGGTGGATTTCCCTCTGCACGCTTTGTCTTGGATTCGAATGAATTTGATGGATTCAGTAATAATTATTTTTCTAAACAAGTCCAAAAAAATAATCATAATTTAAAATAATTACAGACAATTATACTATATATTTGCAAATGCGCCGATTTTTACACGAACATAAAGACTTTATCTACAGTCGATAAAACAGATGACATTAGGTTTCTTGAAAGTTTCGTAAACTTTATTTCAATATTTGTTGATCCTTGAGACTGAAGTCCGATTTAGCGTCGACATTCCGGACGTATTGTTTTCTAAGAGAGTTTTAAAGTATCCTGTGTTCCGGCGGTAAAACCGATAACATAATGGTGTACGAACTTCGTTACAGTATTAGCGTAGGTTTTGTAATAAATTTAACAATTATAATATCTTAAAAATTATACGAAAAAAATATCGTATTTTGAAATATTTCACTGCAAATCTTACAGTTTCATTATTCCGTTATAAAAATATAAATGTCTAACGGGGGATCGGTAAAACAGTTTTATTTGTATTTTTACAAAAATGTTCAATCAAATGTTCGTTTGGTACATGGGCAAGCAAACGTTTTCGTTTATATTTAACTCCGTGATTCTGAATGCATTGTTTTCCATACAAATGTCAAATGTATCAGGTCCAATCGGTAAAAACGGTAGCATCATTACGAGCTTCGAAGTCTTTCATGTATTTTATCAAATGCAGATTTCTGAATTCTTATATTTTTAACATTCTCAATTTTCGCATTTCTTATGTCTTATTGGTCACGGTTTTTGACAATTACTGTTCGATAACATTAAAACCTGACACAAAATTTGAAAATTTACGCATAGTTATACTTTATTCCTAGAAAAGTGGGCAAAATATGCGGCGAATGTCGCGTTTCTACCAGAGAATAATTAAAGAAAAAGAACATCAACAATAAATTAGTCGCTTATTGTTAATAGACTAATATTTGAATACACAATTTCAATAATATAGAACCTACTAAAGATATTCCTTCTTAACAAAGTATTTGATCGATCGGAAAAAGGATTTTAATCCTCTTTTAAAATGTACTTTTGAAAACGGAACTTTACTTTCTCTTGTATAGTTGGTGTCAAAATTTACATCGCCTGACACACTATAGGTGATCGAATCTTGGTGCTTGCGAACTACGCGCCTCGGGCTCCAGATAGCAGCGCCTCCTGGTGGCGAAGCCTCCAGTTTAATCTTAATTTTTAAATGCAAATTCAATGGACCACGCGTGGTGTACTATGGCATAAAAACAAATCGCTTCTAATTTTTATTATTACCCCGTTTAGAAGTCTCGGCTAAAAAAAGTAACATTTTTACATAAGCGCCACATTATTTCTCGACATTGTTACGCGCATAAACAACGCGAGATGGAGCAATATGTCTTTGTATATAAAAAAAGAGGCATATTGGAATAAAAAAGAACCTGTTATAAGTGAGATGAGAATGCTAATGCGACAAGTGACGCACGCGAATTCTATAAAACTTGAATTTCGGTTATATACCTACTGGTTTTTGCCAGGTCCCGTTTTTACGTCTTATGTCATTTGACATTCCCGACACTGCGAGTTTTCGAATTTTCATGAATCCTGGCGCGGTTTGCCGTACTCGTGCATTAAAATAGACAGAAAAATGCAATTAAACGGCTTAATTTTTCATTTGTGTTTTTTTTTTTCATGTCTCTAATCACACCTTCGAATTAACACGGAGATAAATACTAAAGAGATTCTTATCAAATTGAAACAAAGTTTGTGTCACTTATTCTTTAACGTACTTTTCAATTTATTGGAAAATGCTTGTAGACATACGCTTTCGCGTAAACTAAAAAACACTGTGAGAATATCGTGAAAAAAACAATTGTCCGGTCTGTATAATTTAATTTTTTTTTTTCATTATTATTTTAAACATTAACGTCAATCACACGCCTACCACCATTTCAAAATAAAATAATAGTAGATTACGGTTTATTTTTTCAATTTTTAAATTTGCTTATTTTATATTTGTTCGATTGGTATATTGTCGTTTTTTCGTTGATTAATTTGAGCAATAATCAAAACTTGATTTTGTTGTAAAATTTTCAACTCGATTTTCTGCCAGCTTAGCCGTATGTTCGTAAGAAACAATTATAATTTGTATGATTTAATATTTATTTCCATAATTTTTAATTATACTATTATCAAATTTTTTAATACTCTTTTATTCTTTTTTTTTAATATTATATATATATATATATATATTAAGTGTCTTTTATTATTTTGTTTTAAAGTATTCCGATGCTTTTTGTAGAATCGAAACGTTCGATATTTTTCCGTACTTTATCCTCAATTAACAATGGATGTGGCATTCTCACCTATTTCCAATAAATATATAAAATCATTATATTCCCGTGTTAACAATTAATTAAGTATAAATTTCCAAAAATATTCGATATATTTTAGTATTTGATAAGCGTACATTATGGATTTCTTGAAATGAAATTTCACCGCACAAAGAATGAAAAAAATTCAGCCACTCTTTTAAAAGAGGGAACTTTCACTCTTCTTGATAAGTCCTCTTTTACTTTCGTCGACTTCTACATTTTTTTGTTAATTTAATTTGAATTTCTTAATTGTTAAATTATAAATATAATTAAATATAATTATGATATAAATATAATTATAATATAATTATATTTTATTTTTATTTTTGATCTTATTTTTTATTTTTTCAATTGTTTTTATTGAAATTATTTTTAATTTTTTTCTATTTTTTCAATAACTTTATTTTTCTCTCTTTCCCTTATTACTGTTATTTTTCTGTTTAGTTCGACATTTTAAAATATACTTCAACAATTAAGGTTTGCCGTCGGCAATTTTTAATGTGTTATCAATATAATACCATCAACTTCATACGTTTGTACGTAAAATGTCGCTAACATTTCTTAATATTCTTGTCATATTGTATTTTTTATTATTACTCTTGTCGTAAGTTTTCTTTTTGTATTCTAGTCATTTTTTTTTTATTTTCCTCTTTTATCAATTTCTACTTTTTCCGTTGCATTTTCATTTCTTTTATTCCTCTTTTTCAAATTTGCTTTTTCTGTTGATTTTTTTGCCTAATTTTAAACAAAAGAATCCAGTATCAAAATTTAATCCGATTGCTGTTATTTAATTATAGCGAATTATTTTTCGCTGGCCTATTGCGCTCTATTTAAATGAATTGCCATGAGGGGCCACCCTAGTGGCCCATTGATTCAGTCGTTGGCCTCTCATGCAACTGTATTTACATAATTTGTAAGGGCAAACAAAAAACAATTCGATATCATTTAAACTAACAATCGTATCTAATTGTTGTACGGGACCTTTCATTTAGTAGAATTGTTCAACAAATCACCCCATGCAAATGATAATGAAGTTCGAAACATTGCAGTCCTATGAAAATCATTAAATATATATATATTTATGTGTGTATATATTCGTCCCAATATTATCAAAAACGTTATTTCTTATTTTTTACATTCCTTACAGACAATGGACATAAAATGTAATAAAAAAAAAATTTTTTTTCAGAGTATTTGTTATAATGTTCGAACACCTATTATATGGAGAAGGAGAAATACAATCACATACATGCAACGCGTACACAAATGTCAACTGCAATTCTTTTATTTAATCATTTTTTGCCTAATTTGAAAAGTTATATTAATGTCTAGAGTCGTGTGCAACAGCCTACAAAAGAATTTAATTATTCTTTAATTTTTCTTTCAATTTTTTGTAACTTTCCACCAACCTACGTAATTCTTTATTCTTGTCAATTTCTAACTGCTTTTCTTTAATTTTGAATGAAGTCCATTAAATATCCCTTACATAACTCTCTTAATAAGTAAAAAAACTTTTGCTCTATATCCTAATAAATAATTATATGTATCCCTTTAAATAATTTAAATACTTAATTCGATTACCAATAAATGTTTAACATCCAACTTAATATTGCATATTTCGTCCTAATAGTCCCGTCAATTATTAGCATCGAAAAAAAAAAATATCTCACCAAACAATTATATTTATTTATATCTCAAACAAAACCATACTGATTCGTCTATACAATTGAAAACCGTTATTCGATTTCGGTATATTATATGCTATTGGTGAAATTAACGTCGCATTATGAAAAAGTTCGAATCCCACCTATATATATGTATAAACGAGCAACTTTAAAAGTTCATAGTTTGTATTTTTCGTTTCGATATATACCGGCCAACCATGATGCTGCAATATAATTATTTCTATTTATAGCCCCGCCGTTTTCGCCTTCGCGAATGCCTAGTTTTTTTCGTTTCACGCTCACAACTTCTTGCACTTCTTGTTATTCAAGATCGTAAAGCACTTAGGTTATAACTTATAACCTATTGATATACCGTACATATATTAACGCGTCAAAATAAAATTGAAAACAACTTGCGTGATGAAAGTATCAATGATTTATTTTAAAATGGCCTGTGCAACTTATTGTGCATGAAATGTGAGCCAACAAACGCGTCTCCGACGACATATAATTTGTCTTACATCGTTTCGCGATTGCAGATATAGGGTGTACATTCATGTATTGTCGCTCAAGGACGAGATTAAAAATTTTTACTTTAATTTTGATCTTCGAAACTTTCAAGAACGAGGGTATCTGAAAATTCGGTACTTTGAAAGTACGAAACTTTCAAGTTCGACACGAAAATGAGAAAAAAAGATATATATATATATACGTATTATGTAGATATACTTTTGACCATTTTAAAGTTCTAATTGTCGTTTCATGTTCGCGATCGTAAACTTTCCCATTTGCATTGGATTTCTTGCGTTGCAAGTTCATACTCGACGTATACTATAATTACACGTGAACGTATACAACTGTGAAAAAGTTGACTTCTTATATACTCGACATTAATAATGAAGAGGTCAAAAAACGTTACGTTCCTACTTACCGCTGACAAATACTTCAATGGTGAATTTTATTATTGCAATTGCAGTATATACTCGCGAGCAATTATAGTTTAGAGCGCGCGATAAAGAGAAAAAAAAAAAAAAAACTTAATATAACGACAAATAATTGACTAATTGACAAAAAAAAAGTGACGGAATTGAGCGTTGGCCGCTTCGATTAAGTTCTCGTGTCGTTCGATAATTCGCTAATTGCTCGATTAGAAAAGGTCGGGACGAGGAAATATATTATTAGATGGACAATTATGTCTTTTTTTCCCAACAATTATAAATATTGTTCGGAAGTGACTAGGACAATAATGTTATTGTGCTACATTATTTTTGTCCAGTAAAAACACAGCAATAAAAACATAAAATCTAATCAAAGTATATATATACATATATGGCTTGTTTCAAATATGATGTAGTAAATTCGAAATTCAAAATGGCGGATGCAATATGACCGACAAATGAAAGATATATACGTAAGCGATTTAGTTGAGATGCGACGTGTACGACGTAACTGCTTCGTGACTTTATTCAAATATGACGTAATAAATTCGAAATTAAAAATGGCAAATTTTGATTTTGATTTTGACAAAGTTTAATTTCAAGTAAACAAATATTTGAATTAAGTAAACATTGGTTCGATCAACGCGCCGAGGCTGTATTTAATTAATTCAAACGAAACTGATTGAAGAGTGACAGTATCACTGCAACAATTTTTGGTGGAATTTTCGCTCCAGATGAAGTGCAATGGTAGAATGAAGAGTTTCCGAGGTTGGTAAACTTCCTAACTCTGTTGGAAACTAAATGTGAATCCTGCATAGGAATAACGATCCTCATCAAATGAGAGGAAACTTTAACCTGTTCCTTTTGCATTTTAATTTACGTTTTTCTTTTACGTTTTTTCACGCATACCATTTATATTTCCTCTGGATTTTCTATTCTTCGGTTCTCATATATTCACACACTTTCCTCTTCGCCTACTTTTGACATTCCCCTTTTGTGTTTTCTTCACAAAATGTTCCTGGATACCTTTTTCTTTACATGTATTCGTGAAACATTTCCCTTGCAGATTTTATTTTTATAACACACGCACCAATTGTTACAATAGATAATTAATTATAACAAATTATTACACGACTAATAATTGTTAATCGTCACAACAGTGGGTGTTTCCTCTGCCAATAAGAAAAAACTTATCTCTTCTTCATTCAATGCAAGTATTTTAGCATAAGATTATGTCAATTTTTCATCCTAAGACCCTATTTTTATTTAACGAAAATAATCTGTCTAAAGAAGAAGTCTTTGAAAATAAAAATCATTTTCAGAAACCTCGTGAAACGGGGATAGGAATCATTGATTAATACATGACATAGAGGAAATTTTGAATATAAAATACAAGAGAATACTGCCATTTTTCCTTTTGACTTCGTTACAGCGTCCTCATTCGGGCGTATAATTTTTTTTATAAAATATGATGACTGGTTGGTGCCATTTGCATCTTCAGTCACCTATATACGCCCTCCTTCTCCTGTCCTATACGTTGCTGTGTTCAGTGACATAGGGAAATTCCAACATATTCCTATGCCAAATTCGAAGCTTTACGATTTAAATACGTCAAGCTGCAAAACTTTGTACGCCATCTTATACAAATGTATTCCTTAGTATTTGTTTTCGTTGAAATATGCAAATTTGATTGAAAAATCCTGGACGAAATCGTACAGTATTATAATAAAATTCGACTTCCGGCGCGTTCATTCGAGATACGTCGTAAGAATGGATACGCGCCGTAATATATACATAGGGGAATTTCTCGAGGCTGAAATCACGTTTTGCTAAACGTTTTGCTGAACCGAAAAGTTTGCATATTTACCGAACGCGCGTATAGAGCACTGCCATAAGCCAAGTGGCGCGATGCACGCGATCTTTTTCCGGTTTTATTTCAGCCTACTACGTAAAAGAGCGGACGTTATACGGGCGCACGAAAAACCCTGCACCCCCCCACGTACTATTTCTTCTTTGTCTTTTTCTTTTTCGTGCTATTTATACGGCCTCGTCACTTCATTTTCTCAATATTTCGTTTTCACCGGACTTTTTGCATATTGTTTGCACTCCTACTTTTTTCGGTTCCTTCTCATCCGTTTCCCCTCATCATTTTCTCATTAGAAATTAATGATTTTAATCTTATTCCCGCACGATGCGGAAGAAAAAAAACACGTAAAATTCACTCAAGACTATTTAAACTGGAATATATGTTAACGAAATACAAAAAAAAAAACTCGAACTCGCGAATTGCAATAATTTTTTGACTCGACACAGGAGATCCGCCATTTTGAATTTCAAATTGTCAATTTTAAAAGTTACAAAATAATTCAGACATGTCCAATAGCACGAAACATCATTAAGGGTGTATACACAAAAATGAGTCCCTCGTTCTTTTCGCTTATTGATTCGCTATACTGGATCCACCATTTTGAATTTCAAAATTCGCGTTCAAGGATTGCATAAAATGATTCTAAATATTAATCGTTGCATATTAGTGCAAGAAATATTTCAGATATAATCAGAAATATAGTTTCCGTTGTTCCATCATTTTTTGATTCGCCGCATCCGCCATTTTGAATTTCGAAATTCTCGTTTAAAAATGTCAAAATGCTTCCAAACATTAAATTACGAGATATATTATTATTATTAACGATTCCTTTATTCCTTTATTAATTCTTTTTATTCGACACACGAAATCCGACATTTTGAATTTCAAACTGGTAATTTTGAAAATTTGCGAAATATTTCAGACATATTAAATAACATCAAACACCATTAAAGATGTATAAATAAAATGAGTTCACCGTTAATTTTTCTTTACTTACGGATTCGCCACATTGGATCCACCATTTTTTTAATACAAAAATTTGTAGTTTAATAATTGCACAATCATTCAAAATATTGAAGTGCAGGATATATTAGATATATATTCAAAAGTGTAGTTTTCGTTTTTTTCTTTATTTTTGGATTCGCTGCATTCGCCATTGAATTTAAAACGATCCAGGTTTACGAATCACCAAAACCATTAAGAATGTATTCGTTTCTCCTTTTACTTTTCAATTAGCAACACTGAGTCGGCCATTTTGAATTTCGAAATTATTATCGTTTAAAATTGGCAAAATAGTGCCTAATGTATGGCTCGTCGGTGTGCGCCTCAATTTATTGACATCATATATACGTTATTAGCAACTGGCCCCTTGTTTCATGAAACTTGGATCATGGCAGGGGCCAACTTATCAGTCGGGACATGGTCACCGATTTGTAAACTTATTTCAATTGTTCGTACCGTAATAACAATCTTTTGAAATTTATTGAAGGAAACGTATTATAGTCGTGAATTTTCTCTAGATATGCTCGTATTTGTCGGACCGTTTCTAGCATTACGCGTCCATACGTTCGCAATAAAGCAGCCGCCCCATCGCCCATGCCGTCAAATTTATGTTGCCGCTATCTGCGAGCCTCTTAAACCCGACACCTCATTTTCGTGTTCTTCCAACATTTCGCCTATTCGTATCTCTTCCCTTATCGTTCCTACCTACATTAACGTCTTCTCTGGCTCAGTGGTTCTCTCTATATATTTTCAGACTCCGACGATGCTATATAGGAGGGTACTGGCGGCGGTTTGCATGCGCTTCCTGACAATTTATTTGTTTCCTCTCCATCATTTGATCGTTGCGAGATCTGGCGCCTATTTCATTTCCGTTCCTTACTCTTTTCTCTTTTCTTTTTTTTTTTTTTTTTTTTTTTTTTTTTTTTTTTTTTTTTTTTTTTTCATGAAATCATTTTCACACAAAGAAAAGAAAATAAGTTTTTTTTTTATAAATGTCCAAACTATCGGTGTTTATATGTAACGTTTACCACGAATATAAGCAGAAAAGAAGATTCGAATTTCCGCGTTGGGTTGGCCCTTGCGGCCAATTTAGATGCATTGCTACGAGGTGCCATCCTCGAACAGTTGGTATGAAATTGATCCACCTGATAAATTTCATATATATATACAGGGTGTCCCAGAACTGGCGGATATAATTTCAGGAGGCTATTCTTCGTGAAATTTGAAATCAAAAAGTCCTTTACCAAAATTCGATCCGACTGTGAATGGCGAGCAATTGAAGTTTCGGGAAAAAAAATTTCTGTTTTTGCAATAACTCGGCTCATTTTCAACCAATATTAACGAGTCAGGGCGCATTTTAAAGATTTTTTCACGCCCAACAATTCCCCTTTGAGAGCATATTATCTGAGATGAATATTTCGCTAGTTATGGCCTCATAAAGGGAAAAAATTGCCCTTTTTTGCGGTTTTTCGCGTCTAGCTCATTCCGGTAAATAGATAGTGAAATATTATATAAACAAAATTGTAGAGCTTGAAAAGATGAAGAATTTGCACCCTCACACGTTTCCTTTCGATAAAAATTGAGTCCGTGGGGAGACGTTAAATCTCAGAAAATTAGTGAAAAATGCGCTCCATCAATGTCAAATCCGTTTTTCGTCAATTTGTTAAGATTTAACGTCTCGCCATGGACTCAATTTTTATCGAAACGAAACGTATGAGGGTGCAA
>JAPYZR010004012.1:0-13092 GCA_030522945.1 Trichopria nigra
AGACAATCTTGCGAGCGAAGCGAGCCGGGGGTCCAGGGGGCGGAGCCCCTTGGTGGGGTTGGCGGCCGGAGGCCGCAGGGGCGAAGCCCCTAGTTTTAAGTTCAAAACGATATTTATATGATATTTTCAACAAAGTCATGGCAAGGTCTAATGAAGGTAAAATTTGAGAAAATGGTTAAATTATGGGTGTTAGCTCGACACAGAGGTGGGAAACAGCAAAATGTTTTAGAAGAAAGATGTCAGGAATGGAGAGAGCCACATTCTGGTACCAGACACCTTGATATTGGACAAGATTTTTAAGGTTATTCAACAATTTTCACAAATTTCACCTTCATTAGACCTTACAATGATCTTACTGAAAATATCGTATAAATATCGTTGTGAACGTAACATTTTCCGCTCTTTTCAAATCCGAGATCAAAAATAGGGGTTACCATTGAAAAAAACCGTTTTAACCTCTAAATAATCTTGAAATTCGAATTCAACTTTTGTTTGAAGTATTTTTTTGTATTATGCCTCTATTTCGAGATATTTCCCATTATAGACTCATTTGGTCCACCCTGTATACTCCCAGACAAGCAAGCAGCACGAAAGTCCGCAATATTCCGGCAAATTGCCGAAATTATGCCGATTTCGACAAGTCAGGGTTATAACTATAGTTTTGGAATGGTATATAATATCACACTTTGAAGTGATTTAATTTTCACTCTAAAGCACGTTAAAGACTTCAACATTACAAACATTCATCCAGGAAAAGTAGACTTTTAACTGATATTTCAATGAATATTTAATCATTTGCCATAAAATAAACGTCAATTATTCTGAATGTGTTTTTACGTGACTATTATTATATTTTATAATTCGATTTCAAATAACATTTTTAATATCCGATTATAAATCATGATTTGATTAAGTATAAATTGATTTCTACCTTTAATCGATGCAGTTTGTCAGTGCGAATATATAACAAAATCGATAAAATTGAAAATATATTATATTTAACAAAAATTTTTCGCAATTCGTATAAAAGACATGAACAATTTTTATGACAGATTTCACAACTTGACCGGAAAAGAAAACTGGGTAGGAAAATGTCAAATTAAATTGATGTTGATTTGAAATAAATACAAACATCAAGTTGAAAAAAATTGGGAAACGACTTCCTGTTGACTGACGTTGACTTCCAACTAAATAGTTGACACGCTTCACTGACTGATTTGTCGAGCGAAAACTTTTTTTTTTCAAGAATGATATTTACATATGTCAAAAGGAGTGAAAGCTCTATCGCTCTTTATCTAACGGTAGAGCTTTCCTATATTAATACATCAGTGAGTTCTACCCCAAATAAAAAACAAACAAAAAACTGTTGAAAGTTGATTTTTTTATGGAAAGTATATAATTCCTTCTTTACTTTTTTCCCGACGAGCTCAACTTATTCAACGATTTAGCAGTCGATGAAAAAGACAATAATTTGTCAACTTTCCGGCAAGCCCCTCGGATATAAAAGGAAACAAACTAATTCTTATGTACAGCAAACGCAATGTCGTAAAAGTTTTTTGTTTCCCCGCAGCGATCCGTTTATAATTAATCAACTTTATTACATTTATCTCGTTATTTATAATATGGCCGTGCGCAATCAGTCGATCGTCTTTACGAGTATAAGGCGCGCTTTAATCTGATTCCAGTTTTTCATTTAGAGTATAAGACGCGTATATATAGCTAGTTCGAGATTTAAGGCAGTCCTTAGCAATTTCTCCGTTAAAGCAGAAAAAGTAAAGCATTAGCAAGTATCGAGGGACTTTTGCAGTTCACGTTCTGGCGTATATAGGACGATTTAATTCTTATTGGATTAAATTGTCGGATCGATCGGATTAAAGTTTCCATCAATGCCCAAAATTAAATCTTATTTTGAAATTATACGGGACGCTGATAACATTATCGCGAATCGTTGAAAAAGATGAGCGGAATTTATTCATATTGAATATATATATAATAATCATAGATCAACATGATATATATCCATTATATTTTCTTTACAATTTATTTTAGTTGATAAAATTCATTGTTTTATTAGTTGTGGCATGTTTGTAAAGATTTGGAAGGGGAAAAATGATTTTGGAATCATTAAAAATTTTTTTCACCGAATCTTGCATTCCTGGGGTCGGTCCTTGAACGAAGTTTCTCGACTTGACAACAGTGAGAATAACCATTATAGGATTTGAAAGTTTTGTAATTCGAATTATTGAATAAATTCAATAATTTCATATTATTATCTTAATCCATTATCGTGTTCGTAGCAAAATCGTATAGAGTAACGGTCACCAAGTGTAAAATAGGAAAGCTTATCATTCCTTTCCTGTACACATAAAATCACAATGTTTCATTTGAGTACATGTAAAAAAGGCATTTTACAAGTTTAAGAAATTCATGCGCGAAATTTTCAAAGGCAAACGAGCAAACATAACGCGTATATTAATTGTTTTAAGAAACTTTTATATTATTGAATTATATATTTATTAGGAAACTGATTTTAATGTCTGTTATATACTTATCAGTTTTCGTATAAGGGTATATTGTATATTGAGGGTAGAAATAAGACTTATCCCAAGATTTATATCGATCCGTTGCATCAAGCTTCGATGAATATAACTATATGAATAATATTTATTTGAATGGCGCAGAAAAATTATTATCGATTGCATTATTATGATTATCTTGAATTCTGAAAAATATATATACTTATTGGTTCGATGTTATTCATAAGTTGAATTACAAAATTGTGTAATATTTGTATTACCGCGTGTCTCTCGATGTACAGATTGAATGAATCGCGCTTATTAATATATAATATATATATTAGCTTATGCTTGCTAGTATTTGTAAAATGTTTGCTCGTATGATATTCGAGAAATCGCCCGCAAAATATCGCAAGTATGTATTTTAAATTTACGCAAACCACAAATGTTTAAAGGTAACTATAAAAAAATAATTTTATATAATGTATAAAATAACTTTTGTATGGATCAATTATGCAGATAGAACTGCAAATGCTTTTTTTCATACTGAATTAAAATAAATTCTAGAAATATGAAAAATTTTAATTGTTCGAAGCATTTTCAAAATTGTTAAAATGCACGATCGTATTCGTTTCTAAAAAATATTAATTATAATAATTATATATATATAATGCGAAAATATAATATATATAATTGTTACATAAATTTGTGAATTACGATTGTTTGAACTAATCTTTCAATTGAATTATTATCATTTTTTTATTTTTGTCGATTGCATATAGTTACATTTCAAGAATTATATGAAAGTTAAAAAGAAAACGATAATTCAAAAGTTATTAATAAAATCAATAGTCTGTGATAGATTCTGTTTCAACCACTATATAGTACTATATACAACTTTGTTTGGAAAGTTTGTATAAAAGATTTCGCACTAAAATCTACCATCAGGAAAATTTCGTATTTCAATTAATAAAAACAACAAAATAAATAAATAAAGACAAAAACGATTGTCTTAATTGAAAATAATAACGTTTAGTATTCTGACGAAATACATTCATATATATAATATTAGAAGTTACATTCATATGTATAATACATTATTATTCTCACATAAAAATATGTTAAGAAATATTTATTTGTTGTAAATATTTGCTATAATTATTTAATTATATATATAAATTAGCAAAATTTATTGAAAATTCATCTAACTGTTATTAATTATATTGTAAGGATTACATAACAAACTGTTATGATTCGTTCGAATTTATAAAATATTACGACAAATTGTATACCTATTCAACACCCAACCGACACCAAATATCTGTCACGTTTCTGAAACATTTCAGAAACGTTTTATAAACATCGCAGACATGAAACGTTTTAAAAACGTTTCTGAAACGTTTAAAAAACATTTGGTACCGGTTGGGCAATAACAAAAAAATACAATTGATCCAGTATTGTAACAAACGACGAAATTTTTTAAAAACAATATTAGATGTTGCGTCTTATAACATTCCAGTGGTTTGCGAATAATTTAAATATATATACATTATTTTTGGTTCTGAGAAATATGTTCTAGATTTGATAAATGTATCGAAATCATATCAGGTTTTTAGAATAAGAAATCATTTGTAAATAACATTAATATAATATTTGTCGATCGTATGAAAATATAAAGTTATTAACTGTTTATTTTCGTCTTCTAATCAAATAATAATAACTATATACATATATATAATTACACTATACTGTCTGGCGTTCTCAATCGTCGAATTGTTATTATATCATTAAACCATTAAATGAAAAGTAATAAATCGTTATATGTTATTTACTAGAAGACGATAATGCAGTTTGTATCAATATACATTTGTAAATAATTCCCGGATAGATAATTATAAGTATTATATTTAAATCGCGCAGTCATTATCTATAAAGGTGTGTGCGTGTATGTTGGTATATATGAATGTATGTATGTATGTATATATATATATATATATATATATATATACGTACATACGTTCGATTTGCCATTATACCGTCGGCTAAAGAGCGAAGTTAATCGATAATGTACGATTGTATTGTGTAAGCGACGACATGTCCAGTCTGCAAATCCTACGTGTACGATAAGAGAAAATAAATATGGAAGTATCATTACAGAATCACGTTTCCTACATCTTTAATTTACCCGATATATATAGTAACTAATATAAATTAAAGTTGTAATTATGTATGTTCTATATTCTATATATACACAATTGGAGAGTATATTTAAATAATTTTTAAATATTCTACAAATATAACAAATGACATTAAGTGTCAGTATAGAAAAATTTCCCTACACGACTACGTGTCCACATTCCTGATCCAACAATTAAATTGAATTGAAAAGAATAGACTAGCTATCATTTTGACCCGAATAGAAAAACGGCATATAAGTCCGCAATTTGGCGACAACACACCGACAACTTGTCGAAATCGTATTTATACTTAACAAGTAACTTAACAGAACGTGCTGGAATCAGATATGAATATATTCGAAAATATGCATTATCGACGAATAATAACAATTTTTCTTTATTAATGAACCGTTGTTAAAATTATTTATTTTGAGTAAAAAAGGCCATTACAGTTCAAATCTAAAAAAGTGTTGACATAAATGTCAAACACTTTTTTATATAGCCCAACGTTTCGACCAACTGTAGGTCCTCATCAGGGGCATCTATTTAATAGATATAATAAATAGATCTATTTAATAGATGCCCCTGATGAGGACATACAGTTGGTCGAAACGTTGGGCTATATAAAAAAGTGTTTGACATTTATGTCAACACTTTTTTTAGATTTGAGCTGTAATGGCCTTTTTTACTCAAAATAAATAATCGACGAATAATATATTCAATTCGATTATGTACAATGTTGCAATATAAAGAGATGACAAATTGAAAAATAGTCATTTAAAATAAAAATATCGATGATTTATTAACTTTTCGTATCTGAGATCACATACAAAAAAAAACTTTACTGGATCCATCAGTATAATCTTTGTACGAAAATCGAAATGAATTCCAGGACTAATTTTCAAGACTCTTTAGAAACGTATTGCCTACTGTTACAATCCTACATTCCTTGAACGAGATACAATAATGAAGAAAATCGGTCATATATTCATATATATATATATATTGTTGCATGAAAGCACGCACGTATAACAATATACACAGATATTTCGTTCAAATTGCTCAAATTTCAAGGAACCTCTGGTATCAACAAAGTTTCGTCTTTCCTATAGGCAAAAGGACTTTGATAAATGAATGAAACTCATAACGACCGAAGTTGACTCCTTGAATCGCGAATGTACAGAGATTTCATCTATTCCTTTTACTCGTCCGAAATTTCGTTCATATTAATTTTCAAAGTTCCTTATCGTTTAATTCAAAAAAGATGAAACGACAATTGTAATTCAAAGAATTGAAATAAAATTATTCTATATCCTAAATACGAATTCCAATAAAATCCTAAAAAAAAGTATAGATGAATTTAATCGTGTATATAGAAAATTGAATTTATTATTATGAAAAGTTGGTCCGAGAGAGAGTGCTGTATAGTGGAACTGGGGCCGGCGTTAATTATAATAAATAACCTCTTGAAATATTTATTATATAAAAATAATAAATATTTCAAGAGGTCGCAGTGCAGAGGAGAATATAAAGCAGAATTATAATAAGGTAAAAATGTTAACATAACGATTGTTTTGTGATTTTTGATTCGATCATTTACCAAAATAACTGCATTTTTTTTCTTTGCAAATATACCTTCCCAGAAATCGAAAAAGGATTGGAAATGAATTCAGAAGGATTCGAATGGATTCAGTTGAATTCGTAATCTGTCCAAACTGAATCCTTATAAATCCAAAAATTATTTCTTAAAGCACTGAATCCCGCCTAATCCAGAAAAGAGGATCCATATTGATCCAGACGAATCCACTTTAATCCCAAAATAATATAACCCCGAAAATAATAAATATAATATATGCTGAATGCTTCGGAATCCGAAAAGGCGAATTTAAATACTAGTGAATTTAATCTTTGTGAATCCACGGGAATCCAAAAATAAGATCATTGAAAATAAATTATATGCATTGTATTCACAGGCATTCGCGGACATTGACGCGAATCCAACGGAATACATTTTAAACTGGGGATTCGAAGGGATTGGCATTGGGATATTCACATGGATTAATAAAAGCATTCGCGGGCATTAGCGTGAATCCAAATGGATATATGTGAGTCCATTTAAATACATTTGAATCCATTTGAATACATGCCATATTACAAATTCAAAGGGATTCAAATTTTCAATCCCTCTGAATCCGTTTTGCTAATAAATTTAATGACAATATGAACATTTTTTAACACAAATTCCGAAAAGTATATCAATTTGGAGTAATATTCGCAATAATTTGGAGTAATATTTGCAAATTTCGACGCTACGTAAATATTGCCAATTATTCCCTATTGAAAATTCCCATGTGGGAATTTGACGTGAAATCCCAAATACGAAAATGTTATTTTTTGAAATTCTGGGATATTTTTTAGACGATATTTTAAACACGGAAGAAACATGGCTTTATTTTAATATAGAAATCCTAGATATGGTAATTTTGAAATGGGATTTCTATTGCAATAAAACATGTTTCATTCTTGTTTAAAATTGTTTAAAAAATATCCCAGAATTTTGTTCAGTATATAAAAACAACAAATTTCGTATGTGGGATTTCATGTGTTCACGCCATGATAAATGTGAATCTATATTTATAAATAGTTACTTATAATATATAAGAATGAATGAGATTTAATCGGAGATTATTCACATACTTCGATTTGAACGGGATTGCATCGAATAATTCTATTTTCAACGTGTACTTTCCGTAATTCGATGGCATTTCCTTCCCAGTAAACTCGAAAAAGGATTAGAAGTGGATACAGAAGGATTCGAATGTATTCAATTGAATTCGTATAATCTGTCCAAACTGAATCCTTGTAAATCTAAAAAAGAGAATGCATATTAATCCAAAAGAATCAAAACTTGGATTAACAAGAATTCAGAAGTATTCGTTGTAAAAGAAATGAATCCATCTTTAATCATTTTTAATCCTTTTTAATCAAAGTTTTCACCTATCAGTAGTCTATTTTTTTTTTTTTTTTTTTTTTTTTACTGTGATGGACTCAAAGGCATTCGCGGGCATTGGCGTGAATCCATGACATTTGAATTCATGACAAATTCCAAATTCAAAGGGATTGAAATTTTCATTGAATCCTTTTTCGATTACTGCGGGTTGCAGCATATAATACATACGATTCTATCAGATTTCTTATAATACGAATTTAAAGGGAAATTGATTTTCGCCATGTTAAATGTAAATCTATTACATTTTCTGGATACAGAATGGGATTTAATCAACGATTCGCATTTTATCGATTTGAGTGGGATTCTATCCGATTTCATACGAATTTTCATGTGATTTAATCTGTAATTTGTTAACACCATATGATAAATGGGAATCTATTAGATTTTGTCGCTTAGGAATAAATGAGATTTAAACAGATTCTATACTTCGATTTGAATGGGATTCTATCGGATTCCGTTTGCAATGTGTGCTTACTGTAATTTGATCTTATAATATGAATTTGATAGGATTTAATCGGAAATGTACTCGCGCCATCATGCCCGCACGTCGAGACTTCAGTCTCTTACATTTATTGACATGAAGATTTATAATTAAAGTGAAGGTAAACATAAAGCAGCCAAATTTAAAAATGAAATCTATAATAATAAATAAAGTGATTTTGACCGTCAATTTAATTGCGATAATCGTTATATCAGTAGCCAAAAAATACAAGAAAAAAAAATGTTTTATTTTTGGCTTGAGGCAGTTCTGCAACTTTCACACGTCTAGAGATTGAATGCGTCTTTCAAATCTCAGGAAGCACATGTCCAGTAACGTCCCATTGACGTTATTATACATAATCGAATCAGACCTGTATATTTCAAGAGGAAATATCCGATTATATCCGGTTAAACTTGTATCGGTCGACATGTAATAGAAATCCACTGAAATGAGTAAAAGGGAATTTCCGATTAAATCCCATTGAATGGCTGACGTTGTACATAACCGATGCATTCCCCTGTAAACTGCAAGAGGAAATGTCCCATAATAAATCCCGTTGAACTTGTATCGGTCGATATATGTAACATAGAAGCCCACTGAAATGATTAAAGACATTTTCCGTTTAAGATAAACGCACCAATGACTGAACATGAACCTATAGCTGGACAATCTATATAATCAATGTTCCCTTCTGTATCTCTAAACATAAGTGTTAAAATTGATCAGTTTATTCAGCTACAGGTTCATGTCCAATCATTGGTACGTTTGCCTTAAGTGTAATACTAAATAACAAACGACAGAATCCCATTCAACTTAGAATGGACTTAGAATTTTAGGAAATTATAAATAATCATTTAGGACGTAAATGATTATTTATAATTTCCTATAATAATAATAATTAACACTAAAACCACACTTTAACCTTCATATATCCTTGGAAAACCAACCTCAAGGTCAATACCATTAGTGCAGAAAGATGCCCCCATAATCCTGAACAACTTTTGATTCGAAACACTTTTCTTTAAAACACGTTATTTTTCAAATATTACAAATTTCCACATTTGACCTTCTCAAGGTTATTTAAAAAAATTATAAATAACCATTTCGCACTTGACAATTTCCGCTCTTTCCTAATACGGTGTTCAAAAGTAATAGTGGTTCCCGTTTAAGAGAATCACTTTAACCTTCAAATAACCTTGAAGACAAAGGTCAAGGTCATACAGTTCAATCAGCCCCTCCGTATTGAATAATTTTTGTTTGAAACAAATTTTTTGCAAAGATATTAATTTTCTGCCAACATGTAGATATGTAGAATCACCCTTCCAAATCCCGATTTTTTAGTTTTTTATTTATACTTTAAGTTTTTATTTATATACTTTTCCTATTTTTAGGTTAGGTCGGTAACAGTTCTACTTTTACCTTAAGGGGGTTATAATTAAAAAATTATAAATAAATACCCCAATACATATTAAAATAGATACTGGATTGGATGTAAAATCTTGAAAACGACCTTTAACATTGTCTCCCATCAAACGTAAGAAATTAACAACGAAAACAATTCAGAATGCAAGAAGAGCTCAGACAGAAGACTAAATAACGGTATATTTTTCCAAGACAAAAATTCACGCCATTTTCTACTGTAATTTCTACAAGACAGAGATTACCTTTACTACAAAAAATCGTGGTATATTGAACATTTCAAAAAAAAAAAGTACTCTTGACAAAAAGCCATTTTAACAGTCATTCAGGTACACCATCGGATGAAAGTACATTTTTTCAGTCAACGGTCACACCGTTCCTTTTATTTACAGACGTTGTCTTCGAGAGTCTCTGCTTCTCAAAAGCTTTCACTTCCGATCAAACAATGAACAGCCGGTCTGCATCGAATGGCCAATCCGAAAATACGTTACTCCTTATTAACAATCGATCCTCAACGGTCCTTAAGTCGAGCATAATTCATTACACTTCTATTGAGACTCGTACTACTCTATAAAGGTATCCCTAAATATGCATGGATATATATATATATATTCCACATAAAAAAAAACTTCTAGTTACCACCGACAAAACTTTGCAAAATATAGGTACAATTTCACCTTATCGTATATGTTTACATCCTCGCGACTATGTCATAAATTGTAGGCAAAATACTGATGGATTTAAGTTGCAAGGCAATTCACGTGTATTTTATTGCTTTTCATTGTTGTAAACCTTGATTTGCTGCAAGTCAAGACTGGATGGAGAGAGCTTATGAGTTTACGGAAATTTTTCGTTGCTACTCATGAAACTCATCCTTATATATGCGTTTATTCTCTAAGTACTCGATCGGAAGTCACAAACAGCATCGACTGTCGATAAATAATCGGCACGGGAGAAAAGAAAAGTGCTCGCTGAAACGCGACGGTATTCGACTTGGCAAGGATTCGCTCAAAGACAACGGACATCTGCTTCTGAAGGGACGTTCAAAGCGAACCCATCGATTGAGGTTTAATGCTTACCCCAAAAAGGGAACCCTGAATAAAATATACGACAAAACGTGATAGAAAATCGTGGTTTCTGTGTTGTTTTTGTCCATAATTCTAAGAAAAATGGACAAAAACAATATAGAACATGAGTTTTTTAATCGTGTTTTATCGTATTTTTTTAACAGGGAAACGTTTACAAGTATGTGAAAGTTGTTTTTTTTTCAAATTTACTTTTTTTCAACTACGTTGAAAGAAAAAACAAAAAATCATTTAGATTGCTTTAGGCGCCCCTTAAGGTTCCTTTTCATGAAATGCCGTATTACGGCGTTATAATTTTCAGCCCACGAATTTTCGGCCTTGCCAGCGATACGAGGCACGAGTTATTTCTTCTCTTCTCGTGAACGTTGGAGCGATTTTTAGCGTTTCTCCGCCCATTTGAAAAATAAATTACTACAAATGTATGTATACAACAATCTCCTCTTTAGAACGCCCGAATCGATTACTTTCTACACATTTGTACAAATTTCATTGAAACGACGCATGATTGATTAAAGTACCAAACGCCGGTTATCAAATGTAACCAAATGGCCGAGACGGACCATTCAGAAAGTTCCGTTAATTTAAGTGAAAAATAAAGATCTATTTCGGATCGATAAATTACTTCGAATTCGTAACGTAATTTTACACCAGAGTGGAAACAGTTCAATTCTTCAAATTTGCCCGTTCCAATTTGAATCGACTGACCGGTCTATTGTTCGGCGGCTCAGTAGAGACGCTAGGCTTGTCCGCTTTTGTCCTCTCTTGTACATCTTTAAGAACCTAAAAATTTAATTGATATATTATAATTAATAGAAATATGTTGAAATGGGCATAAAATTTAATGTGAAGTAACCTACAATGTTGTAAGTTGAAGGTCCTGGAGTGTCTGTGGAGTGTTCCTCTTCAGAACTGTAATCGATAATAGTCGTCATGCTTTCTCGTACGTACAAATCATTATCTGATCTTTTAAGTATAGATTTAGGTTTGCAAAATATTCTATATATGTCTCGCGGACTTTCGATATTCATTCCCTTAACTTCTTTCACTGGGGGTTGAAAATCTGAATGTTTCACATCAATCCTAATTATTTCATCGTCGCTTTCTACATTTTTCGAATTCTCTACTTGTACTCTGTCCGTGAGCGAACTTGCATCCTCTTTGACTTCTTCAACTTCTCCCCCAGCCTCGATTACTTCATAATGTGGCTCTGCAAAACACACTCTTCGTCCCGAACTTTTAGGCTTTTCACAACTCGCTTCTTCGGTGGTTTCATTAAACGGTTTTGCTTTATGCTTTCTATACTTCTTTTTCCACATCTTAGGAGCTCCCTCTGTAGAACTGGTAGATTCGAAGAGCATTTTTGGCACTTCGTCCTCTTTGATGATTGACACTTCGAATTTACCATTAATCCTAGTATCCTTCATCGATGGCGGCTTCCAGTGCTGAACTGATACTGATTCTACAATTTTTGATTCCTTAATTATATTTGGTTGTTCAATTACATTTGGTTGTTCAATTACATTTGATTTTTCAATTACAGTTTGTACAGTTTCTGTAGAAATATTTTGTACTGTCTCTGTTTTTATCGATTTTGTACCCTGTTCATTCAGTTCCGTTATTTTTTCTACCGAACTGCTTTCAGCGATAACATTTTCTTCAAGTTGCTCAGGTTTGGTCTTTATCGTTTCATTCGGCGCTTCTTTTGGCGAATCTTCCGTTTCTTTCGGTGAATCATCTGCTTCTTTCGCTGAATCTTCTGCTTCTTTCGGTGAATCTTCTGCTCCTTCCTCTCCCTCTTCATCACCATCTCCATCTTCATCACCATCTCCATCTCCAGCTTCATCTTCATCTTCGTCATCATCTGATTCGTCATATAATTCCCCTTCCTCCATATCTTCGCCATAAAATTGACGACGTTCTTCCTCCAACCTGACACAAAGTATATGTTATTAATTCTAAAAAAAGAAAACATTAATTCTAAACTTTTACAAGTGCATTATAGTAACTGAATTCGACTTATTACACCACTATGATTTTTATAACAATCGCATCGAGGTCATGACAATCTAGTTTTCTAATTGTGAATAATCCAGACTAAGTGAATTTCAAAAGTGTGGCCCAATGTGCGAGTACCTGATTATGAAATTATTAACATAGTAAAATTGGAAATTAATTGCTAAAAAAATAAAGATGAAAAACAAATAATAATGATGCTGAACCTAGTGTATATATTTGGCTTATAACTTGAAAACCAAGAGATGTTCGGGGCTGAATTTTTTTTTTGGGACAATATAATACATCTAGAAAAGTAACCCACGTGCCAGAAAAAATTTAAAAAATGTCCTACCATCTTAGTTATTTGTTTAAACAATCTTTTTTTTTTAACATAGTAGGAAATTTTTTT
>JAPYZR010004013.1:0-19213 GCA_030522945.1 Trichopria nigra
TCTGTATCTGTGTTGTCCATCCTTTACCTCTCCACCCGAGAGCCGACCCGCGAACAGACAATGTCATTAAAGCGGGGGATAATTCCCATTCCTTTATCCATTAAGGGTTTTCTAACGGATGACGGATTCCTCTTTTTAATCAATTAACTGGTCGGTGGAAATCTTGGGTTGGTAGCATATGATTGCGGAACACCAAACACAAATATAACAACAATATCGCTGAACTAAGTAGGCGATTGCAATATATCGGAATCCCAGGTTAACAAGACTGCAGTCTACATACAACTGTCCAGATACCAAGCTGTGAAACCGTACATATCCGCACTCGTCGAGTAGAATTTATCAAACAGCAGAATACATCAAAGAAATGACAAGGGGACAATGTGACGTAATGCACGGAAAAGTCCGTTTTTATATTGGCGGCGTCATCATAGTTAGAATAAAGAAAAATGAAACAACGGTTACAGCGTGAACCTAGCAGGAAGAGTAACTAGAGATGCAAGCTACAAGAGAACTGTTCACACCGATCCCTATGGAATATGGGAAGATGTTATCATCCAACCACGAGTAAAATTACACTTATAGACTTCGAAGCACAGAACCACCTGCAAGCAAATCAGATTGGGGCCTAGTGCCAAGAGTTTCTTGCAAATTCGATCATCATAGAATACTGTTCAAGGGGTTCGTGATTAAACTAATTGATTCATCATAAAATTTCGAGGGAAATTCTGTACATGGCAGTCTCGCAAGATATCACCTTCACCTTTACAACCGGAGACTCTAAGTTCTTGTGTGGATATGCGCTTATTAGAACGGAACATCCTAACTTCATTTTGGAAGGACAGAACAGTAATTTTTGGATTAAACTAAAGATTTAGACCTCCTCGAAAAAAAAAATTCGCTCTTACTTACAAAAAGGGGACCGGTTACAGTACTATCCTCACGAAAGCGGTAATCGGGCTTATATAACGCAGAAGTCAGGAAGGCACCGTCGCGGAAGAATTACCAGTATTTAATTTAATGGAGAAGAAACCTTGCTATTCAGAACAACAATATCACACACCCTTAAAAAAAAAAAAATAAATAAATAAATAAATAAAAAATAAATAAATAAATAAAAAATAAAAAATAAAAAGGGATACGAAATACCTGCAACCCGATCATACCTCAAATATAAGAATTATAGGATCAATGGTACAACACCTTTCCTATTTTGGTCAAGAGTAGGACACCATGCGTCATGTCTCTTTAAACGAAACCAACATAGACACATGACCATCCAAACAGCCATCAATCATAAACAGCATCCGAATAGTACCAGGAGGAAGAGATGACGACCATGGACTATAAAAAATGCATCATTTCTCTTATGGCCAAATAATAGGAACATGGAGCCTCCAGCCAAAGAACCAAGCCAGGACTTCAGATAAATAATTATGCATGTCAACCAAACAAACTAACACCGTATCCAGTTAAGCAGATGAAAGAAGTGGAATCAAAAAAATGCCAGACAACATTAAAGACAGACCTTGCAGCCTCAACGCAAGAAAAAATATTTCGACCCTATGGACTTCATTAAGTATATAATTATGTGTGATTTATAAGAATATTTTCTTTGTATAAAAATATTATTACACTTATGTACCTCTATGTGCATAGAAATAAGTAGTTATAAGAACCTTCCCTTTACATCTTCCGATAATCTTGGTCCTTCCCCGTCGAAAATCGCTAATTTCTGTTTTAATTGCGGTTTAGAACTCGTTAAAATTATGGAACTATTATCCTACTATAATTTTGCCCCCGTTGTGGCACTAACACCAAAATAGGGTTAAAGGAACGATTTTCTGTTATCTACATATTTTTGTAATGTCTACATTTTCGACAATATGAAGACCGTCCAAATTTTATTCTGTCTATTGTTCTGTTGGGCCATCAGAAGTCACGCCGAGAACATCATCGCGTACAAATGCGAAACGCCCAACTTATCTATCAAAATCATCTCACTCAACGATTTTAAGGAATCTTGCACTGTTCCTAATCAAAAGGTTCAAGAAAATAGGACTTATATCAAGGTGCTAAAGAGATTGTACCATTCATGAATTTCAGTTCATCTACGTCGAGCAAAATCTCTCGGCAAATCATTCCCTGTGGTAAACCGCTGGTATATTAAGGAAATCAGGCAGAATATTTCCAAGATATCACGGAGAAGCAATGCTCCATGATGCACAATCAAGGTCAACTCCTGGTTCTCAACACAACCATCACCGGGTTCATGAAAAATGATTTAACGGTTTTCCACATTAACCTTGGTAACAATCAATGTTTACGAACCATGACCGATCTATACGGAACATGGTTGAATACAGTAGTTAGAGCCAAGGTCGAAGTCTCACTCGCCGATTTCCAAGCGGCACCCAATCTTCAAGTGCGGAACTTGCAACTAATCGATGGCACTCATTGTTCTGTCGACGAGGGATCTTGCTCCCAAGGTCAACAAGAAATAGCAGTATGGAAGAGCATCCTGTGCAGTTCTTGTCAACCGGACCTATTCAGGATTGTCTTCGAGGGGCAGGCCCGCAGGCGGTCGGATACATCAGGAACTTATTCCCGAGTCGTATATACAATGTTGTCGCAAGACACTACCTTTGCGTTAATCGCTGAAAAATCTTCCACTCTTTGCGGATTCAAACTGACCGAAACGGAGAAGTCATATTTGTACATCTTGGAAAGCGAGAAGTTGAAATGCAAATTTCAATTTAACTCAACCAAGTCACTCGCTGTGGATTTGTTTTCATAGGCACAGCGAGGTATACGTGGGAAAACACGCTCGAGCTATGAGTCACAGTGTCTATCGAGACGTGTTGATACACCATTGCATCAATGAACAACGACGTATCCAGTCCTTACAACTCCTGGCAATAACCAGTCTAGAGGAATTCGGACGCGCTGTATGCGGTAGTCCCGGATACACTGACTTGATTACTGGAGAAACTATCAGTGTTATTAAGTGTATCCGTTATCAGGAATTGCTTGCCAACCACACCGGAATTTTAATGTTTCGAGCACCCCGTTCTTATCTCTTTAAAAGATATGGATACTAGATTCCTTGTAGTATGGCTCTACCACAGATGTTCGAACTTAATGGAGTATGGTTTGAGTCATTTCCCTCAATTGTTAAGAGTGAAAGTCCTAGCACCATTGAAACATCGGTAAATACCCATCAGACCGGCGAAATCCAACAGCATGGTATGGAAGAAATTCAACAATTTAGGGACACTATCATGTATCCGTTGGAAAATCCGGCCATTCTCAATCATCTGTTAAGAGTAGTAATGAAAAATTCTATCCATCAACTTTCCGGAAAATACCTATTGCATGATCGAATAATGAAAAGTTTTATTCATGCTATCTGGACAACAATATGGAACCAATTCACAACCTTCAATTCTTTTAGTGCTGGAACTGTCACCTTGATGATGTTATCAATATATATTCTTAAAAATATATTGGACTTCAGTTTCTATTTCTATACCTTGCAACAAACCGTCGGGTGGTTATATTTGTTGTTACCCGCTTGTTTAAGTACATTAGCTAACTCTTTATTACATCTACGAACTCAATCAACGGGGATTCTCGTTAAAAAGAGGAATGCTCACTCCATCAAGAATGAAGAAAACCTCGAACTCATCAGTATCGTCGACCCACCCAACAGAACAATCGACCGACCTTCACATCTATCTCCAACTGTAACACAAGTGAACATTTTCCGACCACATGGACTTGATTAGGTATATAGTTATGTGTTATTTATAAGAATAATGGCTTTGTATAAAAATATTACTACGCTTATGTACCCCTATGTGTATAGAAATAAGTAGTTATACGTATCGTGGGTTTTAGATGAACTTACTCTCTGTAAATTCATCTTAAAGGGGGGAGGTGTGACATATTCTGAATTAATAATCTTAGTTTATTCCATTTTTCCTTTTTTAATAAAACTAAAATTGTAAGCCAAAACCCTGGTATTCGCTTTTATTCCTAAATCATAACAGAATTTTAAATAAAAATTTATCTTAATAAAAAGAAATTAAAAATAAAAATAAGAAAAGGAATATATAAAAAAGTATAATACCAGGGCACGGCAAAAGTATTGAGAAAGGAAAAAGGAAAGTTCATGCGTCGCTTAACCCCGGCGATTTACCGATTTTTGTAAAGCGAATCGTCCAAAACTACATGTCTCCTCCCCATTATTTTCGAAGGCGGGATAAAATGTGGTGTGTCCGACTTTTGACACGTATACGTCCTATGACCGATGATTTCTACGGTCATCAACCCCGGCTATCATAAATCGAATTGAGAAGAAGGGACCTGCAGTTTTGGACACATATATACATCCTATGACCAACGATTTCTAAGGTCGTCAACCTGAACGACGTCACGATGCTGCGCTGGTGTCAGGTCCCAATGGGGAAAAGGCATTGACCCTAAAAATTGTAAATATAAAAAGCGGCCTGCGTGCCCTGCAAGTTAATCTACAATTTTTCTTTATTATTCACGGAGCTCGTGTGTGCGTAAAAGTTGTCGGCGTACTTGTAATTTAACCATTTTGTCTTTTCTTGTCCAGCGACCGACAGCAAAAAATTCATCATTAAAAAGAAAAAAAAGAAAAAATAAAAAAGGTAAAAATTAATAAGATAAACATTTTTTCTTTAGTTATTCCGAAATTGGTCCCGACCTCCCCTCCTGGTCTCCTGGCCAAATCGGGAATACATTTTCGATCTTCCGATCAACTAATTATCCTTTGTCCGTCTCGCCTCTCGGGACGTGACACATTCATAGACCTCGAGATCCCACATTTCTTGGGGCGTATTCGAAGAGCGACAAGAACGGAAGCACAAAACTATGACAATAAGAGAATAGTACATTTCGTTACAAGTGCGGGAAATGCGATTTCATTTTGGATAGTTCTCATTTCATTTTGAACCAACGTCGCCTGCATTTTTTTGGAGATTACATGTGATATGTAGAATCACCCTTCCAAAGCCCAAAATTGGAAAAAACGTTTCAATCATTTTTTATTTATACTTTTATTGTTGAAAAGTCGGCCGGTAACTGTTCTACTTTAGCTTAACAATCAATGTGATGTGAGACGATTTCAACGGGAGTCAGTAAGGAAGGAATTCGGCTTCTAGTGCCATACCTAGGGGATTTTTGGTTAGTTATAGATAAACAAGCATACATGCTTGTTACAATTCTAAAACTTCCCCGGTCCTACGAAAGATGGCTATAAACGCGGCTGGCCAAAATTCTAGTCTATTCCGCACCCCTATCTTCAATATGTAATAATTAACTTCAATCAGTAAAACTATCATAAATAAGGATAATTATGTAGTTTAGTTTTAAGTAATTTGCATACAAACTATACATGTTACCCTTTGGGTTTGTCCCAAGGTTCTTTAATAAATTTTATCGTATCTTGCTATACCTTCTTTATTATACCATGTGATGAACCCGAATAATTTTTGCTCTGCAATTAGTATATAAATGATAATATAAAATTAATCGTTTTTCTCTTGTTTTGCTAATAAAAAAAAACGTTATATTTATAATAATAAAACATAGTTGTAAAATCATTATGCATACTTAAATTTAAATACATTTTTTCCTTATATATGTTCATTAATTGCGTTAAAAAAATGTTTAACTTCTTTATGAACTTAAGATAGATTATACTTTAAGCTCTACGGAATGTACACCATAAAATTGGCGCTGGCCGTCGTCCTTGCTGGAGGTGTACCAAAAACTGGCCCTACAGGTAAATTTGAAAATATAACTAAATTATTTAAAGGAGGACCCTATAATGATATACATACAAGAATCATTCGCCCTATATGTTAATAGGGCCATATAAGAAATAAATTGGCGAGAACACGGAAACAAATGTGTCCTAACGTAAAATTAAGTCCCATATCGTCACAAATTGTTCCAAAAACGGCGCTTTAATATTTTAGACCTTATATATATGTATAAGTATGTGTAACAGTCACTTTGCGGACTTACAACTTTGCCAAGTCAAAACTTCGGGGATTCCCCTAATACTGTTTCCGCCCCCAAAGAGGGCGGAGAGGGGTGGGTGGACAGAGCATGCGTAGCGGGGGGGCTCCGCCCCCCGGTAAAACTAACCTAACCTAACCCCTCACAAAACCCGCCTAAACTCCGTTTTTGGTGGAAATCTGGCAACCCTGTGGTCCTCAAAGTGACTGACTTCCGGATATATGGATGGAATTGACCCCAAAGTGACAGTTGCATATACTTATACATATATAAAGCACTAATTTTTTTATTCTCTTATAGCAATGTTGAAATCGCGTTCAAAAACAAACATTTCTATAAAGTATGCCTAGAAATACGGATAATTTATATAATTAATTTTTTAATCTTTCAGGAGAAAGAGTAAGGGGTGATTTGCATATGCTTTTATGTGGTGATCCTGGAACGGGAAAATCACAAATCCTGAAAACAGCATGTCGATTGGTTCTACGTTCCGTTCATACGACTGGAGTTGGTTCTACATCAGCAGGTCTTACTGCTGCGGCAGTTAAGGTAAATAATGTGTAAATAAAAAAGTAAACTAATTTTACTATGAAGTAATTAGAATTATTACAATAATGTTTACTTGTCCCTTTCCGCATTAAACGGTTTCACGAGTATAAAACAACGGTTGATTATAAAATGTACCAAAACGTAGTCTTCAATAGTTCATATGTTGCGTCAATGAAAAAATTGACCCCAATTTAATCGAAGATATATAAAAACATATTTGTAGTAACGTTATAATATTATTGTTTAATGTAATTACGTAATTTCATATACGTAACGTACGGGCAACGTCCACTGAATGCGAATGACAAAGAAGCATATAGAACATTTCAATTCTATAATATTTCGAAATTTTCGATGCTGTCGTCAGGAACGTGATCAGGACCCCAAAAAACCCAAAATTCGAGTAATTTCGAATTTATTCGATAAAAGAAATAACGATTTTTGCTTCAGACATCGGCCGTATTGGATTCGCCACCTCGAATTTTGTATTTTTGACATCGAGATCGTAAATTCATATATTCTGACCCAGCATTAAAAAAAGAATTGTTAATTCATAAATTAAAGCCAAATTATTTCAAAGGTGACCGCCAGTTTGGAACCATCAATTTGAAAAAAAAAAAAAATTTATTTTGAATGATCTTATATTTCTTAGAAAAGAAAAATGTTTTTCAGTATTTTTCAAAATTTCTTACAGAAACGGAGGTTAGGTTTCCTTTTTTTAATTTTTCAGCGGCAATCGGTAGAGCGACCTCGAAAACATATCGCTACTGAAATAGCCGAACATTACATTTTTTTAATATGTATACGTATAGTCATCATCAATTAACGCCAACGTCGAAAATCTGTTCACTTAGGGCCGATATTAGAGTTATAATTGACTGGATGTTTCTAGAAGTTGCATTATCCATTTAATGCATCTTTTAGAAACTTAACGTAAATCTAGCACCCCATCGTGAGTCGTGAGAGGCTATATAGGGAACTAATAATATTATGTAAATCCAGCACCTCAAAGGAAATAGATTTTACTAGGTCGTTGTTCCTGGGGTGACGTTAAATGTAAAAAAAATAACAAAGTTATATCTTCAAATGACCTTCAAGATCAAGCTCAAGGTGAAATTCATGCCCACCGTTCGTGTTGAAAATGACTCCGAGAATAACCTTGACCTTTTTCAGAAATACGCAACCAGTCCCGTCAAACCAAATCAAAACCTTTTTATTATTAAAATTTCAATGACATTCGCTGGACTTTCGCATTATGCACCCTTCCCCTATACCTAGTATGACTTCGGTACGTGTTTGGACTTAAAACTTTCCGCTTTTTCGATTGCCGGTGACAAAAATAGGGGTTCTCAAAAAAAAAAAAAAAAAAAAAAAAAAAACTGTACATGAGATGTACAGTAAATGTAATTTGGACACCAGTGTACTTCCTGTACAGTTCGATTTTTACTATAGGGAACGACCTTGAAGGTCAAATTCAAGGTCACAATTAAATTTTTCGTTGAAAATTACTCCAAGAATTACCTTTACTTTTTTACAAAATATTTTGCCTGGAAAATTATTCAGGTGTATCCACAGACTTTTTGGACATCCTGTTATTATATTTGCTATAATTTTATTTTTAGGATTCAGATGGATTCCACCTGGAAGCTGGTGCATTGGTATTGGCTAACGGTGGAGTCTGCTGCATTGACGAATTTACAACAATGAGTAATACGGATCTTGCATCAATGCATGAAGCAATGGAACAGCAAACTGTATCTATCGCTAAAGGGGGTTTACTCAGTACTTTGAATACTCGTTGCAGTGTGATTGCTGCTATAAATCCAGTTGGAGGTAGATTCGTAGAAGGAGAGGAGACAAAAACACGGTTGGGCAATCCTCTACTTTCACGTTTTGATCTTATCCTTTATTTGAAAGATAATTACGATCCAGCTTGGGACAAAATGACGGTTAAACACATTTTGTATACAGCAACCACACCTCTTGTAGGATCAAGTCAAATGTGAGTTTTGGTTACATATTTTTATAAATATTTTTATCTTTAATTTTTGGAAACTTTAGGGAATCAAGAAATTACACAAATTTATCAGCCTTTGATACACTAGTAAAGGACTCTTCTGAAGACAATATATCAACATCTGCGCAATGCCAAAGTAGCACTAATATATCGTAAGAAAATTTTTACACCATTTCAAGACTTTACGTCACACGTACATTGTATGTTTAAATGAAATCATTTAAAGACACAAATTTACAGAAAATTTTGAATAGAAATTCGTATTGGTTTCTTATCATATAACGAGATTTTAAATACAAATATGACTTCTGATAATTTCAATGAATTATAGACATTTATCTGTGAATACTGGCTCAGAAACTTTAAATACTGAAGGCATATGGACTGAAGGGACTTTACGAGAATACTTCTCCCACATTCGTACAATTAAACCAACTTTTACGTTGGAAGCTGAAAAAGTCATAAAAGCTGCATATGTTTATCATCGAAATCGCCCCGATAGAAAAGAAGATCGAACAACAGTACGACTGATGGACAGTTTAGTTAGGTGAACAATTATTGAATTTATGTCAAATAAGAAACAAAGAACAATGTCTAATATGTAAATGTTTTGTATGCTACACTAGCATACTTCAATTATATATATAATGATATTATTTTAATAAAAGTTACATTTATGTTAATTCTATAATGATTTAAAATAAATTTCAGGTTAGCTGAAGGACATGCTCGACTAATGTATCGAACTGAAGTGACAGTAATGGATGCAATTGTAGCTAATCAGTTGATTTTGGCTAATTGTAATAGTGGAGTTAATCAAAGCGAATTTCCAGATGATCCAACAGCTGCTTATTTGAAAGATGGTAAATGACTTACTCAAAAATATGTCTGTACTGAATCCAAAACTAAAGTACATACAAAGTTTTCTAAATTTATTACATAACAAATGGTAACGTAATAATAAAGTTTTCAATAACATGCAATTTTAATGACTTATAATTATCATTTAAATGATTTTATAATGATTTTACGTTTATAGTAAAGAGTTTATGCAAAAAAAAAAAAAAAAAATATTAAAAAATTTTTAAATTGTACATTTGTTATAGACTTCAGCAACTAGGAATAACTACATGTTAAATTGTCGAATATTTTGCAAAATAATCGTTTGGTATATTTATAACAATAGTGGTTGTGTTTGCTTCGAAGTTTCAGAAGTCAAATCTTACAAAGGCAATGACAGATGGCACGTTATGACATATATCAAAATCGCTTTACATAAAACGTTAGGCCATAGAATTTAACTGATGCATTATATTCGTTAAGATGTCAAGACGAGCTCACTGTCAAAGCTTCAAGGGGAATAGTTTACAAAATTATAAAACAAAAATTTATATTTGAAAACTGATGAATTATAATTAGTCCATCTGTTAATATTTTGATGAAAAATTCAACAGTGATTTGTAATGATTAAATTTCTGATTACCTTCCAGGTGCAAATGAGTTAACGAATCTTAATCTGGATGGCCTGTACTTTTAAATGAATTTTAAACGAAGAGATTAAACCAGTGATACGTACATTTTTTCACTTTTATGAATAAATTCGACATAAAGTGTCAAATTTTGTCATTTTTATTTCAGCCCTTAGTCTTGCGCATATTTAGAATTAGATTTATATAAGTAACGCACAATTAAAATAGAATCTTTTAAAAAATTTAGTATATACAAAGTAAGCTGGAATGATATTACCTGAAGGTAATAGTACAAATTGTACATGAATAAAAAGAAATGGGACTTTTTGCTCAGACTCAATACTTGTAATTGAAGATTGGCGAAAATATTACGCGTTATAAAAAGTCATCATTCTTTTGTCATGTACAATACCAAATATATATGTGATAAAGGCGCAAAAGTGATAAATTTTCATATCTGTACGCAGAGTTCAAAAGTTTACCGCTTCCCGAATATACAGTGAAAAACCAACGGTAGGCTTTCATTTCTTTAGAAAAATAAAGTTATTTCATTTAATTTTTTTATTTGTTAGCGTACAAACGGAAAGTGGTATTTCAACGCTGCATTACAAGAATGAAAAGGATCAATTTTGTACCTTTGTTATATACTATAATTTAAAGCTTTTGTTATAAATGTTCATTCTTGTAGATTTCTATCTACAATGATATGACACAACAAATAAAGAAACAGAAATCGAAGAGAAACGTGCATAAAAAATGAACTTTTCAATGTTGATGTAATTGAATATGCTACATTTCCTTGCATTCTCATCACACTGAAGTCTGTTCGAATTCTTCACTTATGAATGCACTCATCCACACTGGAAAGGAAAGAATCCACCAATCGTCCAACACGAAGCTAATGTGATATATAGGTAGGCTCGGTGGAAGTTCCTCAATAACGAGGTGCTGCTGCATTGGCCATTTGAGCACGTACTGCGTTCGCGGCTACATTTGTCGCTGCGTTCTGAACGTGTTCATTCCGTAAAAACGTGGTTGCGAATTCTTCTTGAGCTTTCGATACGCTAGCCCCTGAATGCCGGTAAATACGATGTACCTGAAAAATAATATACATTAATACTTTCATGATTTTCTAATGATATATAGATTAGACCCTAGGTGTCATACCTTTGAAATTAATAAAAGATCTCCGCCACCTGCAACGGCAAATCCAATAGCAACAAAGAGCACTATGATACCAACAAATGTATCCATTGCTGTTGCTTTAAACGTCATAATTGCAGTGATTATTCCGCTAAAGTGACAATTAAAAAACAATTAATTAATGAAATATCATTAAAAAAATAGTACATTGTGCATCAAAGGTAAAAAAAGTAAGTTAGCAGTATAAGTTTTATAAAAGTAAGAGGCAAGCCAAGATTAGAACTGCATAGCCATTTATATTGACCCTATAAAATCCATATAAGCAGTATGATTAAAAAACGAAACGAAACAAAGGAGGTGTACATTTGATGCAGATTTTAGAATTATAAGTAGTATTACAGAATTAAAGATATTTACAATTCTTTGTGTTAGTTTTTAAATAATTATGAACATGTAATTCAAGATAAAAAAAGTATATTATATGTACCGTAAATAAGAAAAAGTTTAACCAATGAATCAGTTGTTTTAACTATCTTGCATATTTATATCATTGGTTGTACTTGAATAGATTCAATACAAGAGAATTAATATAATAAATAATTTCAGTATTATATAATGAGCTTAACAAAATAGTTAAATTAATGACTAATTATGCGACAATAACTGCGAACATATATACATTTTTGGTCACCTCTGCGAGTTGCAGTCAAGAACTAAAGCGTTGACAAAATATAATGTAAATATGAATTTGTTATAAATACCATGTGCCAGATCCAGGAATTCCAATAGCTTGAATTACAGTTACAACCAGTTGGAAAAAGAACACGAAGAAAAATGCCATAAAGTTAATCGAACTGTCTGTTCTGCAATATTGAAAGTAAACAATATTAGTAAAAATCATTGTTATTAAAAATTGATTAAAAATAGCCACTTACTTAAAAGCTTTGTATGCTGGTCGAAACCAGCAGAGAAACGAAAATGGCGTAAAAAGGATAAGGTAAAGAATACCCAAGCCAAACGTTCTGGGTTCTCCATATGCCAACAAAAGGGCAAAACCACCAATAACGTTTAAAATCAAGACTAGTCCATGAACTGCAAATTAAAATTTATTATTATTTAAAAAATTTTTAAAAAGTAATTTTCTTGAATCTCAAATTTCTTATATATATATATAAAATATACAAGTCTTTGTATATGCCGAGTACCTATATTAATTTAAAAGTTACTTACACATCCACAAATAATAAAGTTGTTTAACAACTTTTTGAAAGTCAGTATGAATGTCTACTTCAATATCTTGATAAAAGCAGGGCTGGAAGCAACATCTATCTGGTAAGGGTGGCCAATTATTCCGCCTAGCTGAAGTTAGCAAATCGAGTCTCAGTAAGTCTGGATAATTTAATTTATTTCATTAAACGATCAATTGATTCATAATACTCACGATAGTAAGGAGTGTTACTTCCCATACTATCCATGCTGCCCATACTTCCAATGACAGGTTCCGCTGTTCTTCCCTTCCACCCATCATTGGCTCTCTGCTATATAGTCAGTCAGGAATAAAAATATTATCTCAACCATATTAGCTACAACAAAACAAAATATACTTACATTTGCAGTCTGAGAAAATAATCCACTTCCTGAAGATGGAGGGAGTGTTTGTTGAGAACTGCGAGCATAAACAGGTGGAGGTAATTCTTGAGAAGGTTGAAGCGTAGCTGGTTGAGGTGTCGCACCCATCCCACCATAGAGAGGTGGATTGGCTGCACCTCGAACCTGGGCAGTTCCTAATGTAGGTTGTTCGGCGAAGGGATTGTAGTCATCCATGCCACGATTTTGTACATTTGTTGCTGGGCGAACTGGAGGCGACTAGGGTAACATGTTTACATGTCAGTAAAATAAAAATAAACATCCCATAATGTAAGCTCTTGCCACACATGCATGTCATAACTGGATGATTCATTTAATTCTATCAGATTAATGGTGATAAGAAATCTCAAATATCACAACTACGAAGTCACCTGCATGCACTTTCATAAAAATGCATATAATACATACATATTCAAGTAATATAAAATGATTGTACGTTTGTTTTTGAATATAACAATGAAAGTTTCGTGGCTGCAGAGGTGTCAACGCATATAAATAACGCAAACTTCGAATCGATTAAGAAAGCAATCGAAGACGTTTGCGCTGTAAAAGGGGCTTTAAATATGTCACGACAGCTGCGACAAAATGGAACATTGATTGACGCATTTAGGGGACACTTTACTTGTTCCGAATTACTTGACAGATAGATGAAAAAGTAGCTCACCGAGAACGGATCGTTTACATTCGGCTCGCCGAAAGGATTTTCGTCGAAGCCCGACATTTTGCGGTTGGTTCCTTATGTTCGAAGTCCTATATTCTATCGGTTAATTCGTCGACAATTAGACTTTTCGGATTGTTTGTATATTTATCCGAAATGATCGACGAAACGAATTATTATGACCAAAGATACATTTTTTTCGTGTTTCTATCAGTTTCTATATACTGCTGCAATCCGCGACTAATCCAAATCGTGACTACTCCCACTCCAACGACATTCTTCTGATTTCTATACGTTCTATACTGATAATGCAGACACGCTACGCACATGCACCCGCGCACGTACCATGTACGCGCGGCCCGCAAAGATATTTATATGTATGTGTGTATTTAGTATATGTACATGCATATACATATATGTATAGTATGTATACATATATATACGGCCCATCGAAATTCTCGGTATAGAAGGTATAGAACATGCGTGTGTTACTGCAGAGGGAAATTGAGCAGTATTCAAAATTCAAATAAATTCTACCAAATTTCGCGTTTTTTATAAAAATGAACCGGAACCGCTATACAGTCGAATGCTTTTAATAATAGTATACAGCTCTCTAATTATTCTGGTGCAAATGATTTATAAAATAAAATAGAACTTTAGAGTGGCGAATTTAATAATACCGATGTTCAATTGTTTTGTATTATTCGGCGAAAATTTAGCGAGTCGACCAATCATACCGCGGACACAAAGTTACATGCATGCAACTCTTATTAATTTCGCTTCTTTTGTTTTGACCTGTTACGAATTACTTCAGTGGTTGACCGTTACCGATCGTTCTCGGATATGTACATTGTATTATCGTATTTCTGCATTATTCTTTAATGGTTTTAATTGAAGCGCAATTATGGGTAATATTTTATATTTTCGAAAAGCGGTCTCGGCAACAGAAGTGCCTTCTTCAGTTCCGATAATAAAAAATTTCGACAAATTGAACACGAGGTTTCCTGATAACGATTTCGATGAAAAGTCGGCTTTGTCCGATATTATGAAAATATTGCAGAATGCCAAGTGCAACGAACGACAGGATGTTTTGAAAAAAGCATGGACTTTGTGCAATGAATCTTCTACACCATCAGCTTCGACGTCTCATCCCTCAGTCAGGAAAAAATGGGTATTATCAGATTTTGAAATTGGTCAACTTTTGGGTAAAGGAAAGTATGCAAATGTCTATCTGGCTAAGGAAAAAAATTCGCAATTTACTGTTGCCATAAAAGTATTGTTTAAAAAGGAATATATGAAGAGTGGCTTATTGAAGGATCAGATTAAAAGAGAAATCGAAATTCAATATCATCTCAGGTAAATTATTATTGTTGTAATATAAACATATTCGCATATATGTACTTAAATACGTATAATGACTTATTTGCAGTAATACATTTTTTATTTCAAATTCAGTATTTTTTAGAAGCTATTATGCATTTTGATATTAAACTTATTTTAAGCATGTTAGCAATTGCGTTATTTACTCAGAATTTACGAATTTAAAAATTTATTCAATGAATTATTATTAATAACAAATGCAGCATTGATACCCATTAAACAAAGAAGTATTGAGGATTCAAAAATAGGGGAAGTATTCAAAAGTACTCACCGTCAAAAACAAATGAATTAATACTTTCGAATGCTTCCCCATTATTCTCAATTCTATTATTGAAATCTCAATACTTCTTCGTTTACTGGGTAATGAAAATCTAACTTACATATATTTAATTTATATACTTAATATTACATTTTCTTTCAGACATCCAAATATCCTAAGGTTATATGGATTTTTTTATGATGAACAAAGGGTATATTTAATTTTGGAATATGCTCCAGGAGGTAATATGTATAAAGAGATCATCATGCAAACTTCTGCAAGATTCAGTGAAGAAAAGTAAGACATTAATTATCTAACATTTTTAATATTTATACATATAAAATTATAATAAATACAAATTATCATAGCACATATATTATTTTTCTTTGATATAGTAAACGCCAATTGTAATGCTTCCCAGTAAATGAAGAAGTACTGCGTTTTCAAAAATATAGAATTGAGAACAATGGGGAAATATTGAAGAGTATTCACCGTCAAAAACAAATGAATACTTTTGAATGCTTCCCCATGCTCTTAATTCCATTTTTTTAAATTTCAATACTTCTTTGTTTACTGGGCTATGTATCTTGAGTTTTTGCCCTGGTTAAACATTGTATTTATAATATACATTTTTAACTCTTTCATTGCAGTTTATCTATTAATATTATTACATAAGGTATACATTTATAAATTTTTTTCTACCAAAATGGATAAATATGTTTCTCATCAAATTGCTTATAATTTAATATTTATATAACAAATTTTTACAAATACTGACCATGCCAGTATTATAAAAGTATTATGTTATTTTTGAAAGTTTTGTTTTTCATATAAAAATAAAAGAAAAGGTTTTCAAATTTGTAATAATTCGCGTAGATGGTAATAATACTAATTTATCCATACTTTTCTTTCATTTTATATTCATATGTCAATGATAATTGATACACTAAAGTGATGCTTTTACTATTTATAATAAATTTGTTTAAATACTTAATTATTAGTGAATATATTATATTGACAAATATGACTGTCAATGAGTGTAAATATTGCTATCTGACTGAAGCGAATAAATTGTATGCTATTCTTTAAATTAATACACATAAAGTTAAATATCTCGTACTTTGATATCAAGGAAGACTTGATTCCTAACTAACTTTAAGTACACAATAATCTAACAATTACACATTCTTACATCTAAAAATTGATGTTATATAGAGCTGCTGCATACATTAAGCAATTGGCATGTGCTTTGAAGTTCTGTCACAGTAAAAATGTTTTATTTCGTGATATCAAGCCGGAAAATTTGCTTCTGGATAAAAACGGGGATTTGAAGCTGGCAGATTTTGGTAGCGCTGTGTTTTCATCAATTTCAAGATCTACTTTATGTGGTGCTTTAGAGTACATGTCCCCAGAAATGATACTTGGCGAAACGTACGATAAATCCATGGATCTCTGGAGTGTTGGAGCCCTTATATATGAATTAATTGTAGGTCAACCGCCATTTTTCACAAGCACATACGATGAAACATATACAAAAATTCTTGAATGCGAGATACAGTTTCCAGGATTTGTCAGCAAAGAAGCTATAGATTTAATTAAAAGGGTAAATTCTATAGATTTATTTCATTCAATCAGTAAGATAGGATTGTCAACACCTTAAATCTTCATCTCTTCGATCTTCTTCAATATATAATTTTACATTTATAATTGTATAATCATTTTCAGTTTTCATATAAAAGTAGAGTTACATTTACAAAATATATATTGTATAATTCATAATTTGTATTAGTTAAATTAAATAAATAAATAAATGTATTAAGTAAATTAAACATGAAATTTCAGTTACTGGTAGTTCAACCGAAACAGAGAATTGATTGTGATGAAATTTTAAATCATACTTGGATTGTCACTAATACTTCAACAAATAAACGTACTGAGTCGCCAAATTCACAAGGTATTTATCTGTTAAAACATGTAATCGCCATAACTATAATAATATTATTTTACTTTAAACCTCGACTCCTATTTACTATAACGTAATTTTTTGGCACATTTAAAAACTATCTAAACAACAGTTCGGTACATATTTCAAATTGCTTACTGGGCAGTTGCTCAAAATATTTAGTATTTGAATAATTTATTGGAGTTATATGTTATGTTATATGGTACATTGTTAATTTTATGATGGTTGAATGAAATAGCTTCCTTATAATCAAAAAATTAATTAGTCGATATTCCATGTAAGAAAGATGTCCTTAATTAGGAACCAAATGTTAAAAGGTTAGTCATTAAAGGCGTCAAAACCGCTCATAATCGATACAGTCGTTTCCTAAAATAATAATCCAATAAACCATCCAAAAGACATCTTAATCGAAAACTGTAAATGTCGAAATGTACAGAATTTGCATACGGAATTCAACGTAATGGTACTTGCAAATAAAACATCTATTCTTGTGTTACTTTTTTGAATGATAGGCGAAATTTTCAATAAACCTAATTTTCCTCAATAAACTATAGACACATTTTTTTAAAAATTTTAGTGCATTATTTTGTTCAAGATTGTGGATATCTAGACTTTTAATGTAGTAATCAATTTTTTGATAGTATAAATTGATAAAGTACGTTAATCAGATGTAAGTTTGTTTAACTTTCGACTTACAACTATACTCCACGCGCGTTTTGGATATCTGTTTTCCATCGTAAGCTAAAGTGCGGCCTAACGTACGTATGAACAAGACAACGGACAGAAATTGTTTTATTTTTTTTTTTTTTTTTAGGTTTATTATGATGTGAAACATGGGCACCATGGAAAAAATATGTTATAAAACGTGATAGAAAAACTAGTGTTCTATGTTGTTTTTGTCCGTTTTTCTTAGAATTATGAAATTTCCAATTTCCTATCGTGGTTTATCATATATTTTATCCAGGGCACTTTATGAAAAAACATACGTTCATTTTTTTCGAGTGACCAAATTCAATACTTCAATCCGAACCTTTGGTATGGGTCGAAGTAAACAGAAGTCGTGTAAAATGACTTTTTTCGAGAATTTCGTCGACGCCTTTTCTAAAAAGCGACCCCAAAAATAGGCAGATATGGTCATCTCGATTTTCGTTTACATTTTTATTTTGCAAGACCGTATTAAGTTAAATTCCACGTGCAAAATCTGCACATTTCCAATCATAATATAAAAACTGGGGGCTTTGCCACTGCGGCCTTCGGTCGCCAACCGCACCGGTGGTGCACCCTCTGGACGCCCGGCGCGCTTCGCTCGCAAGATTAACGATGTTCGGACCTCACTGACTGAGCATACTCATCGACTGCGGCCTTCGGCCGCACCCGCTCAGTGCTATAAGTTTATAAATTTGATATGCCACTTCGCACATTTGCTCCACACACATCCATACAATTCCATTTATAGTATATGAAGCTGAAATGTATTAATTATTTCTATTTCCATATATAGATTAATGTGCTTCTTTTTACATGTTTGTTTTATAAAATTGAAAATGAACATTTTCAAAACTTCTTCCCTCTACCGTAGGTTGGACGAAATATTGCTTTAATAAGATATAACAAGGAATTTAACATGCCAAAATAACAACCCATAAACTTGCGAAAATATTTTTTGATCATCTCCCTTTCATTTTTCGATGTATGTATTCCAAAATCTAATCAGACGTAACTTCATCCAAAACACACATTTGAAAAAAAAATGATATCTTTTTTAGTTCGTGTCTTAATAGAAGCTACAAATAAACGATGACGAACGAACGAACGAATGAATGTACAAGATCAAAAATGTTCGAAGTGTGAATTGCGGAGATCATAGAGCCTGATGCAAGAATAAAAAATATGATGATATAGCTGAAGAACTAACGAACAAAATCAGCAATTGAAATTTAAATTCGGATGGGTACCTTACTTATAAAACATTCTGAAAGTATGAAACTCAGAAAATCGAAGCGTACCAAATTCAATACTTCGTGCCGACCTACGGTACGGATCGAAGTAAATATGAATTTGAAAAATAATCAAT
>JAPYZR010004014.1:0-14145 GCA_030522945.1 Trichopria nigra
GGAGATTTCATGAAAAAAGTAGGTGTCATTTTTTTTTTTCGGATGACCAAATTCAATACTTCGATCCCAACCTTTGGTTACGGGTCGAAGTAATTAATTTCTAAAACTTAAATCCACAAACATATAATAAATATGAAATAAAAATATATCATCTGCTTTTTTGAAAAACTAAACGTAAATGAAAAACTGTACACAAAAACGCAATACTACAAAAATTACTAAAAAGAAAATTACAACAAAAAAAATTGTTAAAATGTTTAAAATAAAATGAGGAAAAATTTACAAAAATTGTCAAATATACCGGAAACTGAGGAAAAAATGAATTAAAGCTCTTTAAGCATCGATAACTTCAATTGTTAATCTAAAATATTCTATATAGATTTTTAAGTTAAAACCCTAGTTTAGGCCGCTTTGACGCGTTTTTCATGAACGAATGTCAATTTTCAACAACAATAGGTTCAGAAATGGGCGAGAATTCGTAAGAATAAAATTTAAATTACATTTTTACCATTTGAATTCTTGCGAATTCAAGCCCAACTGAGAACTGATTTTGATGAAATTTTACGTACATTAATAAAAAAAAGTCGTAAAAGTACCCTAAAATAGATTTGGACCTGCAAATATATCTATAGTTTGTGTTTAATTTGAATATTTTTGATTGGAAATTGACGTTATCGACCGAGCCGCTTTAGCAACCCTTTGTGAGAATGTCGGTAAAACAGACAAAAATATGATAAATATTGGTTGAATATGATAACAATCTTTAAATAAATAATTGTTTACTATACAATCTAGTAAATTGATTAAAGAAGAACGGATACTTGGATAAAACATAGTCCAAACAAAATCGAGTAATTTGGATATGTGTTACTAAAATAATGCATTTTTGTTGAAAGAAACCAGAAAATCATTGAGTTTTTCAAAGTTGATAATAAATAAGATGATTAAAAAATGATAATAAATTATTTTCTTTTTTTTAATTTTGTCCTGGGACTAACCCAAACGGCTATTAATGCGAAATATGGATGTCATTTTTTGATCAATAAACGATTAGGAATTGACAGTTGTATGAGCACTTACCAAATGCAACCATTCCATTTCCATTAGTATCAAAAAGCTGGAAGGCTGTCTTGTACAGTGCATCTGGGACGCACAGCAAGCCTTCGAAAGCTTGAAATTCGGCAAATGAGATGAGTCTGAAAACACGAATATTAGATATGAATATTATACATTATACGTATGCATGTTGTACAAATCATGAAAATCATAAAAATCGTGTAAAATAAAATAAATAATAATATTAAAATCTGTTTAGACTTAAATTTGAGTCGATCTTTTTCAACTCAAAGTTGAAGCTCTCGTACTTGCAATTAATAATCAGTCTCAACTAGCAGTAGCTTACTCCTAGAAATGTAGAATTTTATTCCAACTTTGATTTTCTATTCAAGATCTAAAGTTGAAGACAGTAGGTATTTTCACTCTAAGGACGGAATTACATTTTGTCGTAATTTATTTATATAAAATATATCATGAATTTTTTCCATTTAGTACGAGCTCCAATTCAAATCACATATGTTTTTTTTTTTTTTTTTTTTGTTTGTTTGTTTGTTTTTTTTTTCTATTCTACAATTATAAAGGAAAACCTTACCCATCTTTGCTCGTGTCGACGATGCCAGCGAGCAAATTGACGGAATCAGGATTGTATTCTGGATCTGTGTAGAGTCCGAGATAGCTCCGTACAAAATCAGCTGGGGTCATGAACCGCTCCCCATCCTTTTCTTGTGTTGCATACTAAGTAATCGCAAAAAATCATGGCAATTAGCAATTTTGAAAACAATGCATGATGCGGATAATATCGCATAATGACTTGTTAACGATTGTAATAAATCAACTTACTATAAACAATTAGTAAAAAACGATTTCGATAATGGGGTAGTGAAAATATAATCAATTCTGACAAATATTTTGTTTCTTCATTCATTGACTATACAAAAAAAAAAAACTTTTAATTATCGTCCCATGACTTTTCATATCTTCTTCAATTACGAATATCTTAAATTTTTTGTCTCGAAGGAAAATATATTAATTTTATTCAATCCAAATGTACATTTATCCACCATCCATAGTAGAATTAGAAAAAAAGTGATGTCTTTTATTGTCATTTGAGAAATTGACAGCAAATCGAATTCTTTACGAATATTCAAAAAGTAATTAATTATTAAATCGATTGCAATCAATGTAACGCTTCGTTTCAAGGGTATCTTACACATTCGGAGATTATATAGATTAATGCAATTTATAGTATACTATATACGACGAAGAATTGAATTAAAAGTAACGAAAAATACAGGCGAGGGTAACGACCACTCTCGTGATAAACTAGATAAGCAAACCCAAACAAAACAAAAGTAAGGAAAGAGACATATAAGAACAGTATTGTATTATACTTACTTGCTTGAATATTTCATGAAGGCGTTCACTGTTCGCCCGCCTCAAATATCCGGGACCCTGTAATCAAAATTCATTGATTATGCCTACTATTAATGTATTCTTCATTATGTAAACATTTCATTCATTATTGTCTAATTGCGCAGGATAATACTAATTTACAACCTGACGTCACCCCACTGACGATACTACACGGTATTTACTATTATAATACTATTATATATAATACTATTGTGAATACCTAAAATGACCAAATTTTATAATTAGATAAATTCATTAATGAAAAAACTCGCCTTTTAACGAACCGTTTTTTGTAATATTCTTTTTTCACATATAACATCTATACAAAAGAATATTATTAATTCACTTAAAGTAGATTATTTATTCATTTTATTTTTAATACCAGTTGAATTAGTTGATTACGTGCTCTTAAATATACTAAATTTCTAAATTTCTTGGAGTGAAATTTCATTCTACAAATGTAAAACAAACAAACAAGAGTAAAAATGGGTCATACTGCAAAAGACTGAATTGTCAGTCTTTAAGAATGAGATTTTATACTTTCTATGGTGAAATTATAAAAAAAAATATGTATATCATTCTTGGATTGAAAAATTCTGGACAGATAGGACAGAATTCTAAACGAACTTTTACAATAAATGCCAAAATGTTAACTTCCAGGAATTTCAAGAATATGCCCTCCAAATTTCTGAAAATTAGTGAAAATGAAGCCATGCTATTAAAGAAGTGAATGGATAAATATTTTTAGAGTGATTCCGAGATAAGACAATCCAACAAGAGTGAAATATAGTTCTTAAATGAAAAAGAAAAAGAATTACTCTTTTGAGGGAATAGTATACTTTTCAAAGCAAGACATTTGGAGAAGACTAAAGCTTTTAGGATTGAATCATTACCTATTCGAATTGAAGTGATAATAATTGCAGTGATAATTGTCCTACTCATTGTTTTCACTCTTGTCAGTGTCATGTATTATTTTTTCTAGCTCGAATAAGAGAACTGTCACTTATTTTGGAGTGAAATTTAGCTTTAGAAAAATTGGAGCACTCACCGATTCAAGAGAAATTATTACTATTGATCGCAAATTTAAAGCGTTTATCAAACAATGAAATAAATTCAATCGCATTAACTCATCAACGAAACCCGCAGTATAAAAACAGAAACTCATTAAAAGTTATTACTTGTCAATGACTTTGAAATTAATGACTTGCGTGTTTTCCCTAAATATTACAATAAACTACTGTCGCACCTTGACTCTGACCTTGCTCATCAAGTTTATAGAAACGAGTTTGACCTATAACGACGAAAGTATCTATGAAATATGGATTCTTCGCCTTTAATGCAGTTTAGGGATAATAAACACAAGTTTAATATATATTTCTAAAAAATATATATTACGTATTGTGTACAAACTTATATAGGTAAACGTAAATTACGGTCAGTTTTAAAAGGCAAATATAATTTTACAAAAAAATGCAATGAATTTCATGAATCGATATTATGAATTCCTGGGAGTTATCTAAATTACCGTTCTTAATAATCTTGATTAAAAACTTTGCTAGCACCTCTTGACCCAAAAGTCAGAAATGGGACGTCATTAATACATCCGTTAATCAACGATCAAAAATGGATTATTTATGTAAGTAGTGATTCGAGAAAAATGTTTTAGCTTCATTAAATGTAGACATTCAGTTCGATAAAATGTCAATTACTAGTTGACATACAGTTCACTGACAATAAAGAGTGATTTGATGTTTAGACTCCGAAAATCAATTTAGACGATTTGTATACTTTTATTTCATTATCGACGATTATTTTTCAAAATATTTTGTTTTTGGGATAATTTATACCTGTTTTTCATTTACTTCAATGTTTAACTCGGCTGTTTATTTTCATTTCGTTAAATGTCCTTTACTGTTTATCAAACGTTTGTTGTTTGTTTATCGTGTATATCAATGTCTTGTGATCTTCGACGACTTTTGTTACATTACGTTAGATAAATCTACTTTTTATCATATATGTTGTCTTGCCTTATATATTTAATTTTAATTTTTTATCTATATTTTATATTTACATTTTTTACTTTCTTGTTTGGTAGCGATGAAAAACATAAATAAAACATAAAAAAAAAGAAACAAATAAAAAATGTAGTGACATTTATTATTATTATTTCGAGACCAAAATCAAACGTTCAAGTAAAAGGTTGAAACGAAACCATGTCTTAATCATGTCTTTGCTTATCACTAATGTTATTGTATTCCTTGCTGTCACTTTTGTCAATGTGAGCTGCGATTTTCTTTTTCTTTTAAATTTTCACCTTTAAAAAATTGTATTTACTCTTGTCAGGTTTTATTTCTAATGTTTATTTTTGGTTCGATCATTGTCAATGCTGAATATCAATTGTTTAATTTTATTTTATCCTTATTTTACTTTACTTATTTAAAAAGTTAAACGTCAATTAAAAAGTTAATTTATTTTAAATCAAATAAGTTACTTTTTGAATTTCAATAAGTTACCTTTAAATTCAAGTTTTACCTTAACTTCTTACTTAACTTTAACTTTTATCTTTAACGTTAATTCTGTTATGTTTTGATCTCTTAGCGCATGTAATAAATTAAATTTTTTTGATCGATAATTTTAAATTAACTTAATTAAAATGAAAAAATCAAGTTATTGACATAACCTTGCCAAAAACTATACAAATTTGAAAAATATTCTTCCACTTAAATGCTAATATACGAGTTGAATACGAACATTGAAGCCTCAAATTGCAATGAGTTATAATCAAATTATTTTTTATCACTTTGTTTATCGCTTTGTTTACAAATCATAGTTTACAAGTAATTTCGGGCCGTTTGTGTAGTAAGTTTAAATTCGATTAAATTAACTTAGATAAAAGGATAAAATTATATGTAACTTAATTTTAACTTCATAAAGTTAATAACTTAGGTGAAAAGTTAAAATTATATTTAACTTTCAACTTTTTAGCCTGGGTTTCTTCATTAATTTAACTGTTGTTTATTTAATGTTATATATTTAATTATTAATTATTGACTCAACTTTTCTATACATTAAATCAATTAAATGTGACTTTTAGGTCAATGTATAAAAATTACAAAATTGACAAATTTGACAAAAAGAAATTTATAATGATCAATAAGAACTGTCAAAAAATGAATAACAGATGAACAATGAAACGAATAAAAGATGATTAATAAACTGAATAAAAAATTTTAAAAATGAGAGTATAAAAACATTCACCTCAAAATTAAGTCTTAATCAAGTACAAATTTTTTCATGAATAACCACCGAGTAAAGATTTCACGCGTAATTAACGACCGTTCCACTTGAAAAACAATAAAAAATACTGCAAAAAAAAATGCACCGGTGAAAACGTATAATTTGTTGACGCTCGTGAACAAGCTCACGAACCAGTGCACGCTGGATATATCGGGTGAAATGAGAAAAGCCTATTTTTTTTCGAACGGGACACGACGATGAGTGAAAGATCGGGGAAAAGACGACCTTGTCCCTGAATGATGTCCAAAGCCCCTGTAACACCCGACTCGAAGCCAAAGATGGACTACATATATATATCCACAGAATGTATATACGAAACAGATAGCAAAAGAGCGATATCACGTGCTGATCACATGGTCATCGCAACGTCTATCTCGTATATGTAATTCTACGGTAGAGGTTCTCACCTCGAGGCCCCTGACTGTCAGTTTTAGTAAAACTGGAATTTACGGTCCTTTTGTCATGCGGACAATGTGTATAGGTAAGAGTGCGGATTCGAGACGTGACCAGCCGAGAGAGCTCCTCGAATTCGCGCAGTCTTTGTTCTTTCTTCTTATTGTTATTTCTTTTTTTTTTTTTTTTTTAATCTTCATTCAAAATTGTATATAGATTGATATTAAGGGACAATGCCAGTGTGACTCCTGCAAAAATTCAATTCTTTTTTGCATTCCTTTAAAAACGTCATACGAGGAACGTAAGCGGCCGAATCAGAAATCCTAAGAAGCTCGACCGCTTGCAGTAGGTCAAAAAACGATGCAGTTACAACTTTAAACGCGTTTCTTTTTCAAAACGTCATTCATCCAATTTGCTGCACTTCTGACGCAACAACCAGTAATCGTCCGATTGACTCGAGCTTTGGATAGAATGTTTCAGACGTGTTTTGCCATATCGCGAATTGGGATATTTTTGATTGGATGAAAAATAATGTCAATTTGGCATTGACAATGCAGTGATTTTTTGTCGATTTTTAATATTGTTTCAATATCTCTATATATACTTCACTTCACTCTATGCAGAATACATTTTAATTTAATAATAGGATATTTTTAATTTCTTATTTCATTCTCGTTTAAATGTAAAACTGAATATTTTGTAAGGTTCTGAAGTAAATTTAAAAAAGTGTTAAAAATATTGCAAAAAAAAAAGAAAAAAAAATGAAAAAAAATCTCTCAAGAATTTCAGGAGTTTGGCTGAATAAAAAGAAAATAAATAATAAACAAAATTTATTCATTTCGAGTAGTGTCAAAAATAAATTAGAAATAATATCGAGAAAATTATATATATATACTCTTAAAAGCTGAGGATGTCACTATACTAAAAACTGCTTCCAATAACAAAACTTAATTGTCTCAGTCAAGAATAGGTGTTATTCCGTTTAAAAAAACGACGATTTGACCTTGAATTGGCCTGAAATTCATTTCAAGGTCAATTTCAAGGTCACCATTAGATAGATCCCTCGAAACCCTGGAATGAGTTTTGTCCGAAACATGTTTTGATACACAGTGACACACTCAGCTTTTCAAAGGGTGGAAAGGGTGCTCTTCGACACCCTGTATATAAAGTGAATTGAAATGGAACAAATAGCAATAAATTAATACAAAAAAAAAAAATAAATAAATAAAGTCAATAAATTAATATTTACTCGATATTCAAAAGTCAAATTTATTAAATTAACCCATCATGATGTAATCTTCTGTTTAATAAAAAAAAAAAGGATCGAAAAAATGTATATATTTGACGTGATCTTCGATCGAGAAAACTCCGATTCTACAAAAATGCATATTATTGCTCGCTGAGCTTCTTAGAATGATCATAATTTTTGAAGGAGTATATATTTTTCACTCTTTCGTAAACATTTTTGGAATTGAAATATCTTGATGAGTATTCGAGTATAAATTAAATTCGCAAAGTCACATTACAGAAATACGAGGTGGAAAGTCAGTCGACGATATCCGAAAAAAAAAATAAAGTAAAATTTCATTATACCGACTTTAAACATAAAAATGTCACTGAAATGTAACATAAAATTTAACTCTTCAATTCGTTTTAATTATCATAAATAAAACAACACAATGCAGGAGATTCACTGATTCATTAGTGCTCTTTAATTACTTGAGTAAATGGTTTAACAAATTGTCCAAGTGTTTCTTCCTCCAATTACAAAATTTCCTCTAAATTATTTTGGAGTAAAAGTTTAGCAACTCTTTTAAAAAAGTGAATTTTTTACTATTTCGAGTTTGAAATTTTATTCTCTTTGGAATGAATCCTAAAATCCAAAAAATGTAGAGAATATATATATATATATATATATATAGTTCCTATTATATTATATTATTAAATTATAACAAAATAAATATTGGATGTTCGCGTATGTGTTAAGTATATTTATATATTATAAGAAAAATCGCAACCTAAGTCCAAGTCCTCATAACAATATACCCAGGGGATAAATATATCTATATATATGTAACTATAGAGTACATCTAATATATATATAATATAATATATTGACGAAACCATTGTTTATTAAGTGAACATTTGCTTTATATATAATATAGGAGGTTTGCATATTTTTCCAAGGACAGACTTTTGATTTCCATTCCCCACAAATCTTCACAAAACGTAAATTGTAAACATTTTTTTCATCAATAACGACATTGACTTTTATTGCCGAAAAAGAATAAACAATCAAGTCGTACTCATTCCAAAGGTATGCACAGCCTTTTTATTTCCAGAAAAGAATTAAACTGTCAAATTAAAAACCTAATTATTAAACAATTTATTGAATTCAATTTTAAAATTGATAAAATTAGTAATAAATGGGACAAAAACAAAGACAACAAAGTAGATTTTTAATCGATAATTGTTAATCCGATAAGCATGATGTCGATAATACGTGACACACGTTAACATTCTGAGCAATTTCAAACGGTCTTTAGATTTCAAATAATGCAAAACTCTATTCTGAGTCAGAAAAAATCCAGGTCACGAACTCATCCGACTTCATCGAACGATGCAAAACGTCATTGTTCCATCTCGCAGCCATTTTCATTTATCCGCTCTTCAAAATCTTATCGTGCATTGCACAATAATTTGCATATTACGATTAAAATATCTCGTGGCCATTTTTACAATTCATCTGATTCACTATCGCACAGACCTATACAAAGTCAAACAGATTGAGCACACGAGTGATACTTTGAATGCAATGTAACACTCCGATGCAGAATTTGCTTATCGCTTTATAGGTCAGCGAAATAGTTGAGGTTAGAATGCCAAAAATGGCCATTGACAAAACGTTCGAGTAATCGAATATTAATCAAACCCTTTGATTTTTTGATGAAGTTCGTTACATGACAATTGCTTTCTTCGATTTTTATCATTTCCATCGATGAGAAATATCGCCTTTTCACATATTCGAAGATGGCCCCTCATTCCAATGCATTTAAATAGATTTCAGAGGCCAACTAAAAACAACTAGGTACAATTAAAGTAGCAACCGGATTCAATTTTCGTACTAGAGTTTTGTTTGCTCTAACCGACTTTTTTGTGACTTTGTTTGTGTTAACCGATTGTTGGACACCTTGATTATAATGATATATTATAATTCAGACTTGAGAATTGTAGGAGAAAATCGTGAAACAAACCACAATAGATTTTAAATGTAAAAATTAGTATTATTTGGAAATATCCAGCGAAAGCATTGGGATGAATTTCGTTACCTAATGGTGACTATTTTTAGGCGTTCTAACCTCTAAATCTGTAGAATTTTCTACTACGTTTAATTGTAATTCTCTGTAATAAACCGTCGTAGAAACATTCTACATTTGAATTCAAATACACAGCGAACAAAAGTTCATAAGATATCGCTCTTCACTTGTAATTATCGAAAACATTGCAGGCAGTACAATTTATAATCGAATTCCATGAAATAGAATTTTAAAAGATATTTTGGAAATTAATCGAACTTTAAACTGAAATCATAGATTTGATTTAGAAATGAGTCATATGTTTTGGAACTTTAAATTGTGTTCGAAATTTAATCGATTTTAAGGACATTTTTTAAGAAATGTTAAAATTTACAATAATTCTTGTCGTGTTTTTATATTTGAAAATGTTATTGAAAATTTTCAATAAGAAAAATCACTGAATTTTTACTAAAATTATTTACATATACGACATATTTCAAGGCAAATTTGAAGAATATTTTCGAAAAGAAATTTTTTTACTACTTTTTGTTGTTGTTTTTTGATTTTACATTTGATTATACAAAAACAATCAAAAAACGGTTTTAAATATTGAAAATTTTTCATATTTCAGGTTGGAAAAAAACCCTCTAATAAATCATTTTTAACTCTTTTTCAAAAATTCAAAACACAAAAAACCTTCAATTTTTTACAATGAAAATCATCCCGAATTTTTGACCTTCAATTAAGAAATTTTTTCAAAATGACATTCACTTCATGAGAAAATTCCGATAATTGATTCATTTCAGAAAAACACAATTTTTTAGTTTTTGAAAAATCTATACAAAAAAATACTAATAAATTTTTGAAAATCTTCACATTTTTCAAAGACATTAAAAATCTTGCATGAAATCACTTTCATTTCATCCAATTCCAAAAAGTAAATAAATTTCAATTCAAAAACTTTCAAACTCGACTCCAAAAAGCTCTAAAAACCCTCACATAAAAAATATGTTCGGTGTCCGAAGTGACACCCATTTGGGTGTAAACCCCAATTTTTTTAGTGTTTACACCCAGTTTTTTAGTGTTTACACCGACTTGGGTGTCATTTCGGACCCCGAACAATATTTTTTGATGTACATTTCCGTAAGGGAACATTCAAATGTTATCAGAATATAATTAAACTAAAGAAAATTTTGTTTGTACTGTAAATTAAAAAAAAAAAAAAAATTTAAGTTTGATGTGCAATTAGAAAAAATCATGCAACTCTTTTTAAAAATTCAAAACAAATAAATTCTTCCATTTTTTACAATAAAAATCATCCCGAATTTTTGTTCCTAAAAATTAAGAAAATTTTTCAAAATAACATTCGATTCATGAGAAAATTGATTGATTCTTCCCATCAAAACACAATTTTTCAGTTTTTGAAAAATCTAAACATTAAAACCACTAAATTGTTGAAAATAAAAATAATAATCGTCTTTATTGTATTAATCCTCACATTTTCCAAAAACATTCGAATTCTTGCATTAAATCAATGTCATGAAAAAACTTTCGCAAAAACTCGAATCGAAAAATATCTAAAAAAATCAAATCTCCTTAATATACACTTAATCAAAAATAGTTGTGGTTTTTGCACTGTTCATTAACAAAAAAAAACCTAAAAAATCTCCAAAAAATGTCAATGTTATTATTATCTCATAAAAACAAAAACAAACAAAAAAATCAAAAGTTTGATTTGCACTTAAAAAAACCATTTTTAACTCTTTTTTGAAATTCAAAACAAATAAAATTCTCAATTTTTTTAAAACGAAAGTCAACCCGAATTTTTGACCTTCGAAATTGAAAAAAAAACGATTGATTCTTCCTATCAAAACACAATTTTTTTGAAAAATCTACACATAAAAAACACTATATTTTTTTTTAATCTTCACATTTTTCAAAAAAACATTCGAATTCTTGCATAAAATCAATTTCATCTCATTCAATATTTCAAACAAAACATAAACAAATTTCCATTCAAAGACTCGAATCGAAAAATCCCATAATAAGGTACGCATGAATGTAGTTTTTTTTCGTACTGTCGAATATGGCATTCCTTCCCACTTATAGACGGAGAACCACTGGGATTCTAGCACCTAGTTCACTCTGAAGGAATCACTCTGCGCACGTGTTCGCGCGGATTGCGGAAGAACACACACGTGTCGTCGTCGACGTCGTTTTTTGGCGTCGTTATCACAATACCACCTGCGTCGTGTGCACTGGGTCCGTTTCTGTTTTTTTTTTCGTTTTTTTGTCCACAAAACAATGAGTCGTATACGATTGTGTTTTTCGCGCCGGACCGAATTGAGGTCGATTATATGAGGAACGCCTCGGCGAAGACTAAACTCCGAATCGGATGCGAGCAATTTGTCGTGCTATAGCCGCCTCTTTCCGAACTCGGAACTCGGAACTTGGGCCTCGGCGTTTCACGCACACCGATAGCTCCGTCCACGTGCACGCACGCACGTACGCACACATGCACACACGCACGCGCGCTCTTGCTATTGGCACTATTTAGCGTCATCCCGGTTCGGATGATTAGCGTTATCGCGCGACAAGTGCGACATCCACGTCATCGGCTGATCGAAATGCAACGGATAGAGTTAATATAATACAAATGTTGCTCAGTTTTTCCATTCGTTTCTTTCCATTTACGTTCGTTCAATTATGATTTATAATGGTATTGGTTCATTCACGAACGAATTCGTTCCTGTAGAAAATCGTTATGTTGTCGTCGCGAATATTCGGATATTTTTCGTATAATTTTAAAGGGATCGATGTTTCCAAGGTGAACGAACTGATTTTGAAGTTGATAAGGTACAGTGATCTAAACATACGAAAATAAGGGAATACGCAAAAAATGTTTTTTTTTGTTCGTATCGTTTCTTAAAAAATTGACGAATAAAAAAAATTCAGCGAAAATGTCTATGTAAAATTGATTGATTGATTGGATAAATGACTGAATGATTGAACAAATGCAGGATCGAAATAATGAAGAAAGGATTGATTAGTTGTCAAAATTACAATAACACGAAAAAAAAAGAATTAACGAGCCATTTAAAATAAGAAAAAATTAAAGATTGATTGATTGATCGATTGATCTATTGATTGATTGATTGATTAATAGATAGATTATTTGATCGATTAATTGAATAAATTATTGAATGAACAAACGAATGATTGAACGAATGATCGATTGATTGGTCAGTGATTGGTTGCAGGGATATTCTAGATTATAATTTTTTTAATCATTTTAAAGAGATTTCATCAAAAATCAAAATAATAATAAGAATAATAATGAATATTGAAATTTTCATTTTCTTCCATTTTCTTTGTTTACTTTGATTAATGCGACCTTGTAGAGCATTCAATTATCGTTAAAACCAAAAAAAAACAAAACATTTTTTTCGACCAAAATCGAAGTAGATAATAAAGGTTGAATTCGACAAAAATAAGGCCCCGTATCCTACAGTTTATCTATTTAGGGGACTTCTACTTTTAGTGTGGTTTTTTCCAACTGTCGATAAGTCAGAAATGTTTCTTAGATTTTTTCTTTGTTCGTCGATATAAATATGTAAGTTTTGTAATTTTTGATGAAGTAAATTGTTTTTATACAATTTTTGCTTAACGGGACTTCTACTTATTTACACTTGTTTAAATCATTTAATTTTTTAATTGTAAATCTATTACAACCAGATTTTCAACTATACGGATGTAAAGGCAATAAAAATGTATCAAAACTTACAAGAAATAATATATAAATGAACGGGGCAATACTGGATTAAAAAAAAAAAACAAAGTTAAAAATTGAATGATTGATCGATTGATTGAATAAAGCGATCGACTCTTTCTAATAGTATTACCTCTGTTATTCCCAATTCATACTTTTCATTGCTATTATCGACATCGAAGTAGAGTAAAATAGATCTTGTTATCATTAACTGTCACACAGTGTATGTGAAACCATTTATATAGTATAATAAATGATTTCTAATCCCGTGCATACAATGTACTTCGAGTTGAAAGAACCGAAAAGAAAAACAATCAATTTGATTCGGCCTCTGATGACGCTTTGATTAATGTATAGGTAATTATGCTTAATGACGTGAAAATTGGTTCGAAACGTACACAATTTGAATCGATTTAAATGAATTCGATTGGATCATTGCCGTGAATCGAAGTGATCAAAATTAATTTTATTGATAAATTTGTTGATATATAATAAAATTAATATAGTAATAAATGTAAAAATATCTCAATTGTAAATTTTCAATCAAAACGTAGTGCGTTGGAAAATACAACATCAAAATCTATTACCGTCGAAATCAATACTATATATATACTAATACCAAAGGCCAGTTACCTCTGTGCCGCATCTTATTGCGAGGCACGCGCTTGTAACAATTGAATTCTTTATACTTATCACGAAACCTTCTGTATTTTTAGTCACGCATGATACATGAATTGTGAAAAGTCCTTCGTAAAATTTAAATCTCCCATTTATTATTTTATGCCACTTTAAATGTAAATAAGAGAAAGTTGAAAACATAATGTGTAGACGACCGGGCAGAATAAAGGGTAACTCACGTTTTATTATTTAAAAACAAAGTTTATTTGTGTATGGCGACGACTCTAATTTTCCAAAACTATT
>JAPYZR010004015.1:0-16805 GCA_030522945.1 Trichopria nigra
CCAAAAGAATCAAAAAGAGCTGAATGGACGTATAGAAGCGAAAGAATCAAATTGAATCTCAATAATCGATAGGATCGATGCTGTTAAAGGAATTAATAGTATCGATAGAATCGATGGAATCGAAAAAATCCAGGATCAAAAGAATCAAAAAGAGCTGAATGGACGTATAGAATTGAAAGAATCAAATTGAATCTCAATAATCGATAGGATCAATGCTGTTAAAGGAATTAATAGAATCGGTAGAATCGATAGAATCGAAAGAATATCGATGCAGTCAAATGAATTGATAGAATCGAAAAATTGAAAGAATCAATATGAACAAAAGAATTGATAGAACCGAAAGAATCTATAAAATCGTTAGAATCGATAGAATCGATAGAATCAAGAATCGAAAATAAAAAATTACCAATATCGATGAATTTAACAAAATCGACTGAGAGTTGAAAAATCGCGATTGAATTAATAGAATCGAAGTTCAACATGGATAATATAGTATATCAATAAAGTCGTTGAATTTGATATAATCGATATAATGAATATAATCGATATGATCGATGATACCGTAATTGACTAAATGGACAGAAACGAAAAATTGGCCTAAGGGAAAAAATCAATAGAATCGAATGACTTCACAAAATTGATTAGAATTAGAATTGATGAAACTGATAGAAAAATAGTGATAATCAATAATATCGATCGGTTCGATGTATAGTAATAATTATATAATCGATAGATTTGTCAGAATCGCGAATGCACGAATCGCGTATAAAGGAGAAAATTATGCGTAGGCCATCAATGACTTGTCGAAGATACTCCAAAAGTGAAAATACTAAACTATGACCAAAAGTCATACTACATTGTCGAACATGACGACGGAATTATGGGAACTCTGGGAATTTGGGACTAGGTCAGTAAGCTTATATTAATCAATGAAAAATAAGGTATCTAGAACTAAGAATGCCTGCTCGTGAATGAACTTGGACATTTAACAGAGTCGAAAATACGAAATAGACATTTCGGATACATATGAGAAACGTACAACTGTAATCGATTGTAAAAAATACGAATGACACCGAGTCTACACGAATGAGAACAAAGGACAACGCATCTTTACGGCACGTTTCGTCAGTTATCATAATGTGATCTCATTTATGATGATGAAACTCATTTGTATTTCGTGCAGAAATCGAAGTTGCGCCGAGACCCTGCACCTTAGCACGTACAAGGACGGCAAACGGTGACGAGGGACAACGGAAAGAGGCCAAAGAACTCTCTTTATAAGTCATTGAAGGTCACCGGTAGCCACTTTTCGCCTAGGCCCTCTTCTATAAATGACAAACCATCAAACTTTCTATATATACGAAGCATTATCATATACGGAATATATATATATATATATATATATGAGCAACAGGTGTACCATCATCAGCGTTCGCGATTCTCTTTCGGGACGGACGAGGTATATAAGCCGGCACATTGTTGACCTTGTAACGTATCTTTACTCTCGTTTCTCGAAGGGGGCCGAAATTCCGGTGACCTTGAAAACTTGGAAAGTCCATGGCCGATTTCAGCCGCCGTCAATATATCGAAGCGTGAAAGGGTTTTGCATCGCTCGTCGCAACCGGGATCAGTAATTCGTTACTTAATAATAATTCCCTCGATTCTGTTATATGCGAAGTTATATAGTTATTGGTTTTAACATTTCTTTCGCCGTTCAATTTCGCGTGTCCGAACCATATTGCCCTCGGGCGACAAAACCCGGATATACATTTTTGAGGTATAGTCATATAATGAGCAGATTCCACCAGATATGGCCTAAGGGACATTTTTCGGCGACTGTGATTTAAGCTATGATGTCTGTATATATTTACGTGTCTCTCAGATGTATAGAAATGATAGCGATGTTTTACATGGTGTTAAAGAATGATACTGGAATTGCGATTTAAATGTTACATTATTGTCGTAATATATACTTGTTACTTTCATGTTTGCTGGGCTTATATTGTCGTCATGTGCAATTATTGTCTTCTCCAGCAAACTTTCGACCACTAATCGTTGATTTTTGATTCCGTTTCAGCTTGTTGGTCCGGTTTGCTATAAGGAACATGTGACTTCCTTTATAGTTGACTACAATAAGTCTTTTCTCTTTTTACATAATTTACAATACTTTTCATAGCTTCTCTCTCTCTTCATTCTTCATTCTCGTGCTACTTCCATTACATTCTCTCTCACACTTCTTGTATTTTAATCATCCTTGTACTATACCATCTCACGTCCTCATTTAGTATGTAATTTCTTTGTTACGACCCTGCTATCCCCCCATTTTACATTCTTGAACGTGCTGCATCGTCTACCTATCATTTCCACACATTCTACATTTTCTTTCATCTTACGATACCTCATTTATAGTACCTATATCTCACTCTTAATTCGTTTCAACACGTTCCACCATTTTAATTTGTTTTATTGTCATCCCTTTTTTTCATTTCTATAATATATTCTGTGATTTTTATATATATTACTTGTCTGTATCCCTTCCCAGATTTAGAACCTATATAGTAGCTTCTCTTTCTTGTTTATCCGCCTCTATCTGCGTCTTCCTCATTTGCTCCTTTCTCTTTCTCTTTACCAATTAGGTAAGTATAGGAGAAGGAATCAAATTTTAATTAATTTATTCAATTCCTGATTCGATTCAAATCATTTTTATCTCATATTAATTCCATTAAATCAGGTTTCGTTAAATTCAATCGATTTTTATTCGATGCAATTGATGTTGATTTATTTTAATCGATTTTTATTTAAATTAATAAATTTTTATGCAATTTATAAACATTTAATTCTGTTTTTTTAATTTACTGCCAAAATATATTGGATTTAAAGAAAAATTTAAATAAATTGAATTCATAATTCAATTCAAATCATTTTTATTTCATTTTTTAATTCCATTAAATCAGTTTTCGTTAAATTCAATCGATTTTTATTCGATGCAATTGATGTTGATTTATTTTAATCGATTTTTATTTAAATTAACAAATTTTTATGCAATTTAAAAACATTTAATTTTGTTTTATTAATTGACTGCCAAAATATATTGGATTAAAAAAAATCTTAATTAAATTGAATTCATAATTCAATTCAAATCATTCTTATTTCATTTTAATTCTAATAAATCAGTTTGGTTAATTGCAATCGATTTTTATTTAAATTTACAAATTTTTATCCAATTTAAAATCATTTAATTTTGTTTTATTAAATCACTGTCAAAAAATATTGGATTTAAAAAAAATCTTAATTAAATTGAATTCATAATTCAATTCAAATCATTCTTATTTCATTTTAATTCTAATAAATCAGTTTTGTTAAATGCAATCGATTTTTATTTAAATTTACAAATTTTTATCCAATTTAAAAACATTTAATTCTGTTTTATTAATTGACTGCCAAAATATATTGGACTAAAAAAAAATCTTAATTAAATTGAATTCATAATTCAATTCAAATCACTTTTATTTCATTTTAATTCTATTAAATCAGGTTTCGTTAAATTCAATCGATTTTTATTTGATGCAATTGATTTTTATTTAATATAATAAATCTTTATCTAATTTAACAATGTTTTAATTCTTTGTTCATTATAATTATTTCATTTTAATTCCCGTCTGCCAACATTTACTAGATATAATCAAATTTAAAATAATTTTTTTCAATTCATTGATTCCATTAAAATCATATTCGTTTCATTCTAATTCCATCAAATCATCAGTTTTCGTTAAATTCATTTTATTGTTATTTGCCATAAATAAAATCTGGATTTTTATTCAATTAATTTAAATCACATTATCCGATCGGACAATTTAATTTTTAATTTTCACTCTTGCTACGAAACAAATTAATTGCGATGATTATAGTTTTTATTCGGTTATACGTCAATTTGAATTAATACATTTTAAAAATTGTGTTTTTATATTCATTTTAATAATTGACACTTGCTTTTTTCAAACTTTCGCTCAATTCAATAAATGTTTAATATATAATTCGATTATTTCGATTTTTATTCGATTTATTCGATTATTTAATTTCCATTGGAATAAATTCGTTCTCATTCAACTCCAATTCATGCAATACTCATTTATTTACGCTAAATTTGAATTGAATAAAAATAGGGTATTTTATTCTGATTTCCGCTTGTCTTCCATTTAATTAACGTTTCGTTCAATTTCTATTTGATTCTACTTAATTCTCATAATATTATCATCCCATTCAATCCGCTTATGTATTTGCGAAACACTACTGCCGGATGATGAAACTCGAAGAAAATATCCGAAAATATTATATTAATGGCTAATGCACGTGTGTATGTTTACAACAAAGAAATAATTGTAAATATTTTTATTGTTTACGAAATTAATAAAAATGCACATGTTTCTTCATGTAGGACGATCAAGATTCATTCCTGTCTCGTATCATTTTATATCTTATTCTTAATTAAAAAAAAAAAAACAGTGATAATTAAAATATTTTCACAACGAAATTGTATATCAAATTGTATATCAACCTTTGCTTTCAGTCGACAAAATTAATTATATATGAAGATCATATAACACTTTATCTATATGAATTATTTTAATTAAAAAGAAAAGAGATCAAATTACGCATAAAATACAATGAAATGATCCTTGACTCATTATTTTATTATATTTTTAATTCATTTCAATTCTCGATTCCTTCTTTTAATCTAAATGTTTAAAAAAAAAAATGTTTTTTTAAGTATTCAAAAAGTTGACAAAAAGCTCAATTGTTTGTCAAGGCAGCATTTCTGCCATTATTACACTGTACTATTTTAACCGCATTACGTCATATCAAAATAGACAATTACAATGTTGCCAATTACACACCGTGAAATGTAGACATTCGTTTCGTCTACTCTCTAATTTTCTGCAGTATTTTGTTCTTTGGGCGCCGCGACAAGGATATCGCAATTAAACAGACGCACAAATCTTGGCACATTTTTCGAGACCTTGATCTATATATATGTGCAGAGAAAGTGGGGCGCGATGTAAGGACCGGTTACACTGCACGTATATTTAAATTATTACGAAATATTCCGTCGTTTGAAACGAATCGTTTATTGGCCGAAACGAAAGTTTCGATTTGATTCCATTTTTGTGACGTTTCAAAGTTCAAATTCATAAAAAATCCACGATTGAGATTGTGTGTTTGTGCATATATATGTATAAAACAATATTATTGTTGTAATATAAAAAAATACAATTATATATATATATGTGTGTGTGTGTGTGGGATTTGGAATGCCGAACTAAATTGAACTAGTTTAATAAATATAAAATTTTGAATTTTGAATTATTCTGTATTCGTTCGATTCATTAAACAATTAATCAATTTTATCGATTGTCATCCAATTTAATTTGATTGAATTATAATTCTGTTTAATTATTATTGCTGTAGATTGTATAAACGATTTGTAATCGAATAAATCGGATTACATTCCAATTAAATCGATTTTCATTCAATTTAATCGATTATACTTACTTCCATACTTTATTTATTTTGTGAAATAATTTTATTCGATTTATTAAATGTTTTGTAAACTGTAATAAGGCATCCAATCAAATTTCACCCAATGAAATCGATTAATTCGATATATATGGTTTTGATACACAGATTTTCATTTATCATCAATTGATTTTCCGAACTTTTGTATAATTTATGTGCGCATCCAATTCTTGTTTTCCAACCCTCATACCATTAAATCGATTTATAATTGATTTTATTCCATCTTCTCTCTAAATTTCATGGAGTGAAATTTCACTCTTTAACGGTAATACTTCACACTTTTTGGGGTGAAATATCAATCTACATTAAAGTTAGCCGAAGAATTTACACTCTAAACAGCGTGAAATGTCACTATTCAAGAGTGACAATTCACTCCTTTACAAGATTCACTCCTTTTGCTCAATTATCGCTCTTCTTGGAGTGAAATTTCACTCCAACAAATTTAGCGCCCATTCATTCAATCGAATTGTTTTTTGATTGAAGTGGTTTTCACGTGTTGGTCAGCACATATACATTTGCCGCATATTAAAATGTTTTCATTTCGATTGACACTCCATTATCTCTAAATTTCATGCAGTTAAAAGTCACTCTTAAATAGTGAAAATTGAGCAACTCTTGTAATGGAGTGAACTTTCACGTTGGAGTAAGTCGAAGAATTGACACTCCAAATAGCGCGAAATGTCACTATTATATTAAAGAGTTAAAATTCACTCCTTTACAAGAGTAGCTCATTAATCGCTCATTGTAGAGTGAAATTTCACATGAAGTAATTTGATTTTTCAGAGTTTTTTCAGATTTTTAAGCAATTTTTTAATACGCAAAAATAAATGCAATTGAAGCACACACATATCGCGTTTTTAAATTATTCAAAATCAGATGATTTGAAATTTTACATAGAATCAAAGTTCCATCACCATATGCTTGTCCGGCTAGTCCCTTTTAATTTAATTTAATATTCAGAATTAAGTGCCAAGTATTAAAGGTATTTGGTAATAAAGGTCCAAAAAAATAGTAAAAATCTTACTTGTAATTGGCGAAATTTTTTTTTTTGTTTTTCTGGTATAGAGAGTATATTTAAATAACAAATCTAAATTAAATTAAAAAAAAAAAAAAAAAGGAAAGACAGTTCGCGAAAATATCTCATTGGTACCGACATTTTTCATCTAGTCACTTTTAAAATTGCCCTCAAGTAATTCGCTAACTTTCCACAAGGTATTTCAATGCGAGTGATTTAACATCCGAAGGTAAGTGAGGTAGTTACCTTTAATTCGAAAGTCAACATTGCTTGTTGCCTGCGTGAAATTTCGCAGCCGATTACGCATTGCACCGAATAAATAATAGATCAGTGCAGAAAAAAAAGGTTTTGCATCAGGCCTTAAGATAATTTAAGACGAGAGGCATTGAAACAACAAGGATCACTATTGCAAGTAAGACACGTAGTCTCTTGACTCGATTTTCCATATTGACAACGTTCTTTTACTAAGTGTACTTATTACCTTCTTCCTCATTTTACCCCTTAAAAAAAATACTTTCTGAAAGTATCTTTTATTCCTGAACTTCGTCAAAGAATATAATTATATATCACTTCTGATCAATAACGTGAGATGGATGTGGAAAATAAATTAATTTTTCAATGATGCTAAAATAAATCCTCTAGATCTTACGCATGACGTATTTCAATAATAATCATCCCAATCCAAAGTTAAAATCATTTGTGTGATCACCATGCATAAATCACAATTTTTTAAATATTTTTTTATATTTTATTTTACTTTTGTAAAATCTTATTTTTTATAATCACTATAGAACGGGTTAAAAATTAACCAATGATTGATTAAAGCAAATAAAAGTAAAAAATTAAAATTATAACAATAAAAGAAAACAAAATATTTAATGTTATTGATAATGAAGATGCGGCGGATAAAACAATAGATTAGAGGGACAATATATAAACTATGTTGACAAACATATTGATAAAACAAAATCAACATTTATAAAACGAACAGCAACGAGGTGACAAGTAGAAAAAAAGGTCCATACAAACAAAAAACTTTAAAAGTAAAAAAAATTTATAAAAATGTTAAAATTTATAGTATCAGAAAAAGTTCAATAATACACTAATATTAACAGTATACTGAGTAAAATTGCTAAGGATTTAAAACAAAGGAAGGAATATTTCAAAAGAAATAAATAATATTTGAAAAATAATATCGGTAAAGTTGACAATCTTGAAAAAAATAAATAAAAGTTGATAATAATTACTGAAAGTTTGAAATAAAATAAAAGAATTAAAAAAAAAAGAAATAAAGAAAGAAAATAAAATATTGGGTTTTTATTGCAAAATTTTTATAGAATAGACACAAATTTTGTTAAGTTGACAAAAGTGGACAAAACAGACGAAAAAATACATATTTTATTAATTATTATCAGAGATCAAGATAACTTACATGTATTATATTGAACGTAAACGTTTAGTAAACGTTGACAAAAATTTTCAAAAAAGATACAATATCACTGAATCCAAAAACTCAAAACCGATCAAATTTAATATCATTTTTTTAATTCACAGTTTTTACAATTACGTAATCTTGGCGAAGTTGATAAAAATAAATAATATAAATGTAATCAATGTTAATTAATGAAGGAAATTCATAACGCAGCAATAATAAAAAAAAAATGTAATAAGAATTTCAAAAGTTATTAAAATTACCAAAGTATATGACTGTATACATACGAAGCGCTCTCGTATATCATTCATTATTGCACTGAGTTACATCACAAAAGATTTGTCTTTCAATCGATACATACGCTCAATCGATTAATGTAATTAATTTTTCTGTTGCGTCACCGCATTATTCCGTTCATTTATTTTTTTTTTTATTTCTTTCGATTTAATGTTCCAGCAGATACCTCAATACTTACGATTACTGCCATTCCGCAAAAAAATGTTTTCGCATACAAAGTTTCCAATGTGATTCAACACAGTTTATAGAGATATTTCAATACCTCGATATACCGATATACCTCGAATACGATGACGAAGGACGATTTCAGCGATATTTACTACCGTTATAATGTAGATGTACCGATATACAGATATTTCGATACCTCGATATACCGATATATCTCGAATACGATGGCGAAGGGCGTTTGATTCGATATTTACTACCGTTACAATGTAGATATATGCCGATAGTTTATCGACGTACCGATATACAGATATTTCAATACCTCGATATACCGATATATCGCGAATACGCATGACGAAGGACGACTTTATCGATATTTGTTATCTTTACAATGTCATCATGTCATTACAATATCTTTACAATACCGATAGTTTATCGATGTACCAATATATCGCGAATACGACAACGTACGACAATTTTATCGATATTTATTACAGATACAGCGGTTTGTAGATGTACCGATATACAGATATTCCGATACCTCGATATACTGATATATTGCGAATACGATGGCGAAGGGTAATTCCAGCGATATTTACTACCGTTACAATGTAGATGTACCGATAGTTTATCGATGTACCGATATACAGACATTTCGATACCTCGATATACCGATATATCTCGAATACGATAGCGAAGGGCGATTACTTCGATATTTACTACCGTTATAATGGCATTTAGATGTACCGATAGTTTATCGATGTACCAATATATCGCGAATACGGCAACGTACGGTGATTTTATCGACATTTATTACAGATACAGCGTTATGCAGACGTATCGATATACAGATATACCGATTTCTCGATATACCGATATATAATAATAATATGTCTTCATTGTACAAAAACTGACATGCTCAAGAGGCGAGACATAACGCAAGCTGTTTTACAGTCCTATACCTACTATATCTGGAATACGATGTCGAAGGGCGATATCATCGATATGTACTACCGTTAAAATATGGATATACCGATAGTTTATCGACGTACCGATATACAGATATTCCGATATATTGCGAATACGATGACATTAGGACGCTTTTTCGATATTTGTTATCGTTACAATGGTATGCAAATGTACCGATAGTTTATCAATGTACCATCGATACATCGCGAATACGATTACTTACATGCTCTTTTTCGTCACTACCTCCATAGAATAAGAAGAGTAAAGAACCATCAGTGCTATAATATACAATGCCAGTGAACGAGATGAAACCAACCACACCTTTTTGAACTGTGGTCGATGGGCGGAGGCAAGTGAAGAACTCGCGAGCGCAGAGTTGGTGAGATCACGTCGTGAAATGCGGTAGCAACAATGCTCCGTTGCAGTTGGAATGCAGTGCGTTTCGTTCGTAGAGCAATTCGTGAAAAAGAAAATGGAGGAAGAACAACTTTTCATGGACTGATAATGAGGAGAATAAACGAGATAAACGGAGTGGGTCCAACGTGAGTTAGGGATGTTGGATTTTAGTGCCGCCGGCAAAAACGCTAATCCGCCTACACTGTCAGTCAGTAGACATAACGATTTGTAGATATTTCAATACAGATTGATATTCGTAATCTTTATATCGGTATTTATATTTAGCAGCAATCGGCATTCCCCAGGAAAGAATAATGACGGTAACAGCGGAGATTAGAGTTCCTAATTTCGCAACTGATTATGCGGAGCTCCGGATAAATAATAGATCAAACGCATAAAGGCAAAAAAGGGTTTCGCAGTCCATTAAATACAACTTAAGTAAGCACTGGAGGCATTGAGTCGAATCGGTCGGCTGCTGGTGCTACTTTTTTCTCCGCGTTTAGCATTGACCTTGACTCTGACAAGAGCCGATCTCACTGGAACAAAACCTTGGTCATCGCTGGGACCGAAGGACGAATATCACCGCTCTAAGATGGGAAATCCGGTTCGGAACGAGTCATTCATTCGGCAAGACTTCGTAATTCGCATACATACGACTTTACGAGAGATGAAACGCCTCGATGGAGGGAAAAAAATAGGAAACGAGACCGTACCGAAAGTGCCTCGGGCGACAATCGTCTCACTGCTTCGTTCCTCGAGTGACTCCTACTGCTGATGCCTCTGGGGATTTCAATACATTTCCAGGCTTGCCATTGCGGAAAACGACTCGAAGGTGTGGCACTTTCCTACGGAAAGGGGAATTGCCATTGAAAGTTCTGTAGTTACTGTTTCATTAACTCTCGGTCAATCAATAATGACAGAATGATTCAGTACATTGAGCCATCTCAATTGGAAATCCACCTCAAAGTCCATCTTGCAAATTTTGATGGAAATTGGGATCATCATTCCTGTGAGAGAAACTTCCACATCTCACCAGATATCTCAAGTGGAATTCGATCCAAAACGTATCTGATGTTCCGCAAGTGTTTAGCATTGCCAAAATTGGCTCCATGACAAGCTCATCAATCCTTTAGATTATCTTGGAACACATGATAACAGATACGAGGAACCGTCTGAATTTCAGCTGATCTGAGCGTTAGCCGAAGACATCCTGTTGATCAATGGGATCAACTCTTTTAGTAGTTTCGATAACTTTACGTTGAGCGAATCGTTAAATGAAAAAAGTGATATAGAATAAGAGACACAGAGTTGGGATATGGTTCTATAGTCCCTAAGTGTCCGATTTGTATCCCCAAACTAACATCTCTTTCCATCTCCTGATCAATAACCATAACACTGGAATCAAAATTCTATTCCTTTCCTAACTAAGATCTTCATATAAGCCAGTCAAACATTTATCGTTTAACTGCAGGTATCGTATAAAGTTAAAAAAAAAAAGAAGTAATATATTATCTGTCGTGTTATCCAACGCACACGCAATTGATTTATATTTATTCGCTGAACGGGATGTCCGCTATGTTAATTTGTAATTTGTAACTGTATAATCATCAGATGCCTGCTGGAAGTTTGTCGATGTTGAATCTTTTATAAGACTTTGAAATTGACTCATGTCAGACGATTAAATGACGAATTCGTAAGAATCAATAAGTATACGCCTGCTGACGTTGATGACTTTTGTTGATTAAGATCTTGATTGCATTACGAAAGATCGGATGTCGATAACCGCGGTAGCAACGATAATTGCAGTAATAATGGGCATTACGTCGGGAACGTTTTGTTCATATGGTGATTAACGCAATTTGTGCTCGGCAATTATTAAAAAAAAAAGTGTAGTCTTTTGTTTTCATCTAACAACGTTTGTAAAGTAAAATGGTTCCATATATTTTTACACGAGACATATATTATCGATATTGTAAAAACAAAAAAATTAACCGAGTACATTTTCTTAATTATTCTAATCAGTATAATCTGCAATATAAACGTTACGAAACGCCCATTTCAACAATCAGTTGCCGGGATATTGTTCCTCCGACCCATACCGGCAGAACTAAAACGATATCTGATCTCCTAATCCGATTACACCGGATAAAATTGCGATGCGATAAAAGCAATCCAAGTCCTTAATCCACATCCGTTATTGAAATCGTAACATAATAATACATTAAAAAGTGGCCATTAAAATCATATAGTTTTCAACTTAAACGATAAATTTTCAAGATATAACCATCGCTGCTATAGAATTGAAAGGATGATTTTGTAGCACTGCTGATGCACTCTTTATAATCGATTAATTGCATAATCAACTATCACAGTTTTAAACATTTTTTAACGTTATGGACGGCATTCTACAGAGCATTTTCTAAATAGTGGCTTCCTTAATTGGCCCCGAAGTAACACTGGACATTTTCATTCTCCATGTTTAAGAAAAGGGATTGAGATAATTCCTCATAGTAATTTATCATCGGAACGAGAAGGTCTGCTAATTTCCCTATCAGAAAATCGTTTTAAACTTTATAATATGCAAATCTGATGCACTAGAGCGGTATAGCTTTGTGCTTGTGGACGAGGAAACAAAAAAGTTGAATGGTTATATACACACAAGACGTTTAACCTAGAGTGATCACCCAATAAATTATTCCCGGTTGTATTTCATTTCATAAAAAGTGAGTTTAATTGCGTGACGTCATTACACTTTAAGTAGAACGAGTGTGGGTTTATGAGCATCTCGACATATTAGTTGTGTTTTGTTTTTAATTGACGTTTGTCCCCGAGCACGATGCCGCGGTATTCGAAGATCGACTTTGAATCGGAAGTTTTAGTATAATGTCATCATTTGTCTTATTCCTTCTTTGTTTTGGATTGCGTTTATATGATTCATGACTTGCCGGAAATCTTTTTTTCTAAATGCATCGATGGTTACGAAATCAGTGCACTTATTCGTGAAATGGTTGTACTTTCGTGAAATGATTTTTGAAAAATTCAGATTTTACAAGAATCGTGTTATTTATTTAATTTGTTGACATTTCCCTAGCAGAAATTAATCGTGGCGCTGTATCGATTCTGTCTAGATTACCAAGAATAATTCCCAATAAACATTTGGAGACATAAATATCTAAAAGATATCTTTTAGACGTCTTTATTTAAAAGGATATCTAAAAGATGTCTTTTGGAAAGATGTGTCTTTTAGATCTTTTAGATATCTATTCGACATTTTTAAGATATCTTGCCAGGATAGCAAGATATCTTTTTGTTTGTTGGGTTACTGGTTCTAGAGTGGAAAACTATGTAGCCCCAATAGCCACAGGTAGACGCTTAATATATATGGGGCCATGATAACGATCTATGTCCATGATCTATAAACAGAATCTGTCTAGTTTTCATCTAGGAAAAGCTATTTTATTATAACCTAAAACAAATTTGCTATAAAAATAGTCATATCCAGTATTTTCTAGACAAAATCGATATAGAAACGGGACAGAAGTCATATTTTATCTAACCTAGAATTTATAGTAATTTTCACTATCAAATTTCTAGTTTTTCTACATAAAATTTGTACAGAATCGAGACATTTTCTCGTACAGATTTTATAATGATTTTCCGATATAGGGCCTTTACAGTAAAACGGAATGCCACGATTAATTTCTACCAGGGTTTGGCCATTTCTCATATTTTAACCACGTTTGACATTCGTACCTATAATTTTGGTAGTTATGTGAAGTTTTGATATTTTTATCCATTTCGAATACTTTTGTTTATTTCTGAAATTTTTGTTTTGAAAAATTCAAAAATATCTGAAAAAATTCTGTAAAAAATCACACGTACTCCCTGTATAATTTGAAGAACTTTTTGTTCAACAACATTTTTTTTGTAAAGTCAGATTTTTTGTCTTTTTTCATGTTTTCAGAATTTTTTGAGACATTTTTGAATTTTTCAAAATATGCTCCAAATCCGAAATTCCAAAAATGATCCAAAAAATTATGCAAAAATTTATACGTATTCCTTGGGTAATTTTAAGTACTTTTAATTCATAATTTTTTTTTAACATTTTGGAAAAATCAAAGCAAAAAAATCTGCTTTAGAAGGTTTAAACATCAGGATCACGATTCCTGGTGTTCTTATATGATTAAATAAATACAAAAAAAATTAAAAATCGACTTTGAAAAAAAAATCACATTTTTAGTTTTAAATTTCAAAATTAACATTGTTATTGAAGTTTTTTGATAAACCAATACCAAATTCTGAAAGAGCACCCTCAAAAGCCGCCGGTATATAGGATTTTGAAGAAAAAAAAATTGTTTTTGATTAGATATGGTATCCTTGAAAATGCATGCACAAAATCGTCGTTTTGCGCATTAATGGGTTAAGATCGAAGCTATTTTTTACATGCTAGGATAGTTTTACACAATTTGTTATTTATAACTTTTTAACATTTATGGGAAAAATACTCTAGAAAAAGACATTTTTCTTCAATAAGTGTTTTTATTATTTCTCAATTTAACAATCGTATCCATTATTTTATGATACAATGAATCTTATTTTCGAGCCTAAATTCAATACACTCGGTAGATTTGACATAATACCAAGAATCGCAAATTTTTCAATTCTGTTTTTTTTTTTTTAATATGTGTTTTACCGCAAAAACTTCATTATTATATAATAATTCATAACTCTTGAATTTAAAATGACCCTATTTTCATTCTCGCATATAACTGAAGGTCTACTGAAAATGTGCACGTACGAAAGTCATTTCAATATTTATCGGTACAAAAACCGGTATGATTTACTACAAAACTGACCATTTTGAGCGTGGACAGCCATTGTCTAGTCTACGCCATCGTAATTACTAGACGTTCTCAAAACAGCGTTTAAAAATAACGCCGAAGATTCATTGAAGTTTTTAACATTGTTCAAGTGAACTTGAGCGTACTCACAGTACTTCGGAATATGTAAAGCAACCAATTACTTGACGAATACATGATGCTATAATGCGAAACCAATTTATTTTACGTTCGCTTAAATAAGGAGGTCAATGTCAAATTAAATGGAACCGATTAAATACCAAAAAAAAAAAACTAGATTCTTTAGTGGGGTGTGTGTTATATTTTAAATATTGTTAAATATATGTGATTATGTAATTGTAGCGGATGTTTTTTTTTTAATATGAAGCAGTATATATAATTATTAATAATAGTTTAAATTTAAAACAAATTACGTATGTTTTCTTCCTCACATTAAGGGTTTAAAGGACCGAATTTACAAATGTCCTTGATGAAGTTTAACACTATGTTTTAGCATCTAACTTTCATAGTCCCTCCATAGTAATGTATTCGTGTCGTGTCAAAAATTCACAACAAATGTCAAAATATATATTTATATATAAATCCAATGAAAACAAAGATCAATATGCCAATTGAACCATTCGCCATGTTGGATTCGACATGTACAATTTTCAATTTGCATCACTTGAATTCAGTCGGTGTGTCAATCGTTATTTGCAATTATAACAAAGATTCAATATGTGCAAATGAGAAAATATTCTTTTACAATATATAAGGACTTTCTTAATACTTAAAGACTATTATAGAAAACATTTTATCGCTGCACACATCCATCTCGAAAAATATGACGTGCTGCATCACATCTATATAAAGCTGTGTCTCGCCCTTAGTACCATTATTATTATCACACTTTTTGCAGCAAATCACGACTTGTTTCCCCAAAGTCTTTTAAAACCTCTTCCTATAATACCCCAAAACACTTGCGCAACTTTTTGGGGAAAAGCTTGCTTACGCTTTAAGAAAAGACGTCCTATATAGTTGCACAAAAGACGCGATACATCTGACGCTCTGGTTGATTTTGAAAATCAGGTTACAGTTAAAATTACATTGTTACGTCTTCATATAATTTGTTGGAATCCTAATATTACTTTATAAATTACAATGGCAAATGCCCTTATTACAATTATGTCATTGTAAGTGGTAGATTGCAGATGGACCACGTGGGGATTGGTGAGGATGTACGTTTCAAATGGAGATTGAAAGTATGAATTTATCTATCTATACTGCTGATCATCCAATGACATTTGGCGACAAATGATCCTCCGAATCTCCATCAGAAAGTTTCCAGCCGTCACCACACAGATGAGCAGAATGTATAGGACAAATTAATATCTTTCGGTTACCAGAAGACTTATGGGCTGCTCTTGGGTGAATAATCCAAATGATCGCATCATTGCTGAAAGGTTCCCGTCATACTGAATGTATCCAGACCCTGTTCCTATAACGACTGTCTTTAATATTCTTGAACTGCGTAATAAACACGTAAAATAAATTATTATTAAAATGAAAGATTTCGATACTAGTGGGTACAGCGCCACTACTTTTACGCACAGAAGTGTGATCATTTGGAGAAGTAATAATTAAAGTATTACACTTACGTGTCGAATAGTATTTGTATTTTATTGCCCTGTACTCTTTTTAATTTTACAATGTCAAGACAAAAACTGTCGAGGACAATAGGGATAATCTATTGGTCATGTCACGTCCCGTGAGGCGATCAACGGACAAAGGAATTGTTAATTAATCGAATGATCAATTAACATTCCCAAAAAAAGGATTTGCCCTATTTTGCCCGTAAAGGATAGTAGGAAGAGTGGTCGTGATTGGTTTAAATAAATTTAAACGCAGAGAAGAAGAAAAAAAGACTTTATTGGTTTTTTTTAATATTTTATTTTGTTACCTTTTTGTTTTTTGACCTGCCCCAGTTGGTATAATGTAAAAGCGTCAAAACATAATACAACAAATATAAGTAACATCAAATTTTATTAAATGGCCTATACTGTTCAAATTACATTTAGTCCACTAAATGGGACATTACCAGCCCAACGTTTCGACCTTC
>JAPYZR010004016.1:0-25624 GCA_030522945.1 Trichopria nigra
ACTTATTTCTCCCAATTTCATCGCCATCAAAACTTTTGCTCTCCTCTGAATATATGTTTCATCCTCTGTTTTCCTTCTTGTTGCCTCGCCTCCCTCGCCACGCTTTCCTTCGCTCCTTTGTTTCCCTCGTGTTTACCTATATTTCTTATAATAGCTGTTCTCCGTTACTTTCCTTGTCTACTTCTCTCTCACCGCCACCGCTGTCTCTCCTTGTCTCTTTCCGTCTCGCCTCTTCACCGCTCCTTCCTTCTCTTCCTCTCGCTTCTTCTCTCTCCTGTCTAGATTTCAAAATTCGTTATCCGCTGCGCGCGCCTCTCTCCATAGCGAAAACCGTTACCAACTTCTACCTCACATTTTCACCTCAAAACTTTTCTTTCTTCTTTTTTCTTTTTCCTTCACCTCTTCGACGCCTTTTCTCCTACATTTCTTTTAATTTTCTTTTCCTTTCTTTTTGCTTTTTCACTATCTCTATCTCATCTTCTTTATCTTCTCTCTTCTTTTCTCCATACTTATTCCATTCTCTCCATTTCCATTTTCGTTCTTTTTCCACGCGCGCCGCGGACTCCGATCCGTTCTCGCCGGCAGCTCAGACGAGACTCCGACTAATAGAGTAAAAACTATGGAAGGCTACACCGATTTGCTTTCTTTATTTTTGTCTTTTTAAAATTTAAGTAAAAAAGAAATAAGCCCATCAGTATCCATATTTTGGAAATTTAACCTGCGAGTAAAGAAAACCTTTTCTGAAAAGAATTTTAAGAAAATTAATTAAATTCTCAATTTTGATTTTGGGCCTTCCCTCCCCATTTTTGCATGGATATATCCCAAAATCTAATCAGTTCTAAGTTAAGCCAAAATACAACTGTTCATCTAACGCATTTTTGATACCTATTTTCGTTTGGGCGCTATGCCGCGTAGTAACGTACGTACGTGCAAGATCCCAGAAAATTTTTTTTGTCACACCTGCACGAATTTACGGTCTTTACGTGTCGGTAAAGTAGGTGGAAAGTGACCAATTGCCGCCGTACAGCACCACGAAGCTTCTGCGCTATACGAAGACCCACTCCAGGTGCTTAGGGTCGCCGATTACGAAGTCTAGGTAACGCGCTCCGTAGTTTTTGACCATTACAGATGAAAACGTGCTCCAGGTGCACCAGGTCGCCGATTACGGAGTCTAGGTACCGCGCACCGTTATTTTTAATCATTACAGACGAAAGACGTGCTCCAGGTGCAACAGGTCGCCGATTACTGAGTCTAGGTAACGCGGTCCGTAGTTTTTAATCATAACTGACGAAAGACGTGCTCCAGGTGAACCAGGTCGCCGATTACGGAGTCTAGATAACGTGCTCCATAGTTTTTGAACATTACGCGTCTTCTGTCTGTAATAATCAAAAACTACGAAGCGCGTTACCTAAACTCCGTAATCGGTGACCTTATGCACCTGGAATGCGTCTTCCGTCTATATAATATAATGATCAAAAACTACGGAGCGCGTCACCCTAGATTCCGTAATCGGCGACCTGGTGCAACTGGAGCGCGTCTTCAACGGTATATAGTGTAGTTGTATACAATTCTCACTTCACCTTGTATCCGTTCTTGTCTGATTCGTGGTTAACCAGCAAAAAAATACCGTAAATTCAATACAGGTGTGATAAAAAATAGTGTATGTATCACGGGCGCGAAACCGCATTGCATCCTCGGGCAACGAATGTGACCCTCGTTACGGAAGGCGTGCTGCTCGCCTTCGGCGAGCACCACGCTTTGCGACATCTCGGCCCACTCGTCACCCTCGCTGCAATTGCTCTGTTTCCGCCCTAGATACGTAATATATTATTATTGCATTTTTGGACTCAATGTGGTCTGAAACGTCGGCATTTCATGAAAAAAGTGGGTGTCATTTTTTTTCGGATGACCAAATTCAATATTTTGATCCCAACCTCTGGTATGGGTCGAAGTAATTACAAATTACAAATTACAAATATTAAAAAAGTTCATATTCAAACCGGAGATGTAAGTATGTTTTGAATTAAAGTAATAAGTAAAGTTTACACCGATTATCTAATAATGCATTTTTACATCGTATGCCATTTTAAGTGTCGATCATATACCGACCAGTGATGGATACTTTGAACAAGTATGAATGCGCTATAGAGCCACCAGTGATCAGTTCGGGCTACTATGGAAAAAGTTTTTATCACTTAGTCTTCATTTTCAAGACCTTGGAGGACGCAAGAACTTAGAGGACGCAAAAACTTGGAGGACTCAAGAGCTTGGAGGACGTAATTCGAAGGATGTTCAGCGTAATTAGTGGCTGTGTATTTCTTCGTCTTGGACGAAAGCAGCAGATACGTAATTTATTTTCAAGGTTTAGTCGCCTATACCAATGTTCAAACTTATCGGTGCTGAGGATACTCTTTGCTACATTTCCATCAAGAATCCGAATGTAAGTACGTATGTTGCATATTTATCATCTCTTTGATTCATAGAAAGTAGTGGAAAGTTCTATCCAATAACATTTTAGCTTGAACAGCAGTTACTTTAGAGGGACAGACCTAGTAAACATACTTTTGTCAGTGCAAGGAAATTTCAACTCTTTGGAATAGTCGCAAATACAGGTCTGAATGATAATATTAACGATAATGTGGTCAGGTTGATCAGAATCTATAAAAGAGTGTGTTAAGAGCTTTGCAGCAATTGGACATTTTATAGTGCGGCTAATTATAAATCTAGAAATGAGTTGAGAGGGAAAATGTAAAAAAACTGCATTTACCAAAAATATAAAGTTTCTAGAATTTTTAGATATTTTCAATTAAATATCTGGTATACAATTAGAAACGGTTTCCTTATTTCAACATCTATCGGGTGAAGTAATTATTATTAGAATAAATAAGTAACCTGTTAGAATAAATAAACAGCCGCAATTATGATTCACTTGTGAATATTTTGCAGCACATGAGGTATGTGCTATATTGACAAAACTAGTCGAGTATTTTATAAGCTCGATTAGCTCTCTCATATTTGATAATGGACCGTACTAGAATAAAGTGAGCTATTTTCAGTAATAGAACGGTGTAAAATTTTCTCGCTTTTGACATTTTCCCTTTACACGAATTCAAGTCGCTTAAAGGCCTAATTCGAGTACAGGAATATTGTAATAATGCATGATAGGAAACGGTGATTAGTTTTTATTTACAATTAATGTCGGTTTGATCATTATAGAATTTTAGAAAACACTACTTGTATAATAATATATATAAAAAGTTGAAAAGAGACATGAAAAAAAAAAAAAAAAATAAAAAAAAAATAAAAAATAAAAAATAAAAAATAAAAAATAAAAAATAAAAAATATGGTGCTTTGTGTGATGAGTTTGTGTTTCCTTTTTTATTTCAGGTATCGTCGTCATTTAACTTCCTCAAGAACTCCATACCAGACCAAACCGTGTAGTGTATCAAGTGCCTGTCAGAGAGCTCTGGAATTACATATAAAGTACATATAAAGTGTTATGATCAGAATCATGCACCATATGACTGTAATTATGATGGTTGCGGAAAGCCGTATTATATGGGATCAAGATGGTACCATATAGCTGACATTTTAGGTGAGTAAGATGAGACATGAGAGATGTATATAAATAAATATGGTGCTTTGTGTGATGTGATCGTGTTCCTTTCTTATTTCAGGTATCTTCGTAATTTAACAAGCTCTGAAAAGCTCCATACCAGAATTAACCTTGCAGCGTGTCAAGTGCCCGAGTATCAAGCCCAGTTTCAAAAGAAGAGAGCTCTGGAATTACATATGAGGGTTCATGGTCAGTCATTTTGAATGTGATTTTGAAGGATGTTCTTGGGGTTTTAAATTGGGTTCAATGCCTGAGGGAACTTTTTCTAATAAAATGAAAAAAACGTGAGTGTAATTAGTGAAGTGAAATGTGCTGAACTTTGAATGTATGTAAAAAGAAGAAATTTGACAGGTGCGGCAATTTATGTAGGAAATATAATAATTCCAGCCATTGTTTTGATTCATGAAATTTAATCGGCCATCTAGTTTCTGTAGATAGAGACAGTCAAGTAGTAAGAGGGTTGTTACATATAGAAAGAAGATAAATTAAACTTTGTAAATTAGGATACTGGGTGTAAATCTTTTGTATGAAATCATATGTTCGCGTAAGCAAGCGACACCGACGGCGACCAGGCATCCTACCTTACCGACACTATCGGTATGTTTCTACCTCGCCAGTCAGACCCCCCGCGGCGATGAGTCACCCTACTATAAATTCGCATTTATAATTCGCGACCCCGTCTCTAGTTAGTTCCGCTCTACGCTTCCGAACGAGCACACTGTTCCACGATCGGTCTTCAACGTATAGTTCACGTTTCGGCGCGTCAATAGAGCAGCTCCGAATTCCACCTTACGCTGTGCCAATAAATCGACAAGGAAAGACTCTGCAACCTACGTGTGACTCGTTCTAGTCACCAACGCGTAGTGCATTGGGTTTATTGTGACAAAGTATTTATCACAAAAGTGATAACTAAAATATAGGTGCTCTCATACCGCGTTTCATTTCACCCCCTTTTTTCTGATTCCAATCGCCGCCCAACCAGTCAGTATCCGACAGTACAGGGAGGATCGTCCTCTACGACTCCTCCGCGCGCACATCATCGTACCTTTCAAATCTCTTCTTTTCTGGATATGTTTAAAAAGAAATGATTTGACAGTCACAATGGTTTCATACAATATACATAGAATATACTTCCAGTCAGTGTTTTGATTTATGAAGTATAATTAATCGTCTTTATATTTATAAAAACCCTCCTATTACATCTCCAGACAGTTTAGACGACTGAATGAATAGAATAAGAACTTAAAACACTGGCTGGAATTATTCGACTTCCTATGTATATTTTTATGAGCACTATAGAGTGTCGACATTACTTGAATGATTAAAAATGGTGTCCACAGTACCTCTCTGACTATGAGAAGTTGCAATACTACTTCTATGGCCATTAGAGGTTTCGACAGACAATTATAATTAATAATAAAATTAATTCATTATTCTTAAGAAATGATTTTCTTCAAATCTTATTTATTATAATATTGTTAAAAAAATTTGTAAAACCATTAGTTATTATACAATATTTTACATTTTTATAAATCACGTAGTATGAAAATATAACTAAAAGAACGACTTGAAAATTCTTTTTAGAAGCATTTCCAATTTATTAAATTGCATTTTCTTATAACAAATGAACCGTATTACTGTTCTGTTAGTAATAATTTGTGACTATTTTTGCATGGCCATTACAATTTAACTATAAACGTAACATTAAAATGTCGAAATTTCTAATTTAAAATGTGACTAATATCTAATATGCTGATTTCACATTATTCACTTAAAAAAATAGCAAAATTTTAAAGTAGGGATAAAGGGGTCATTAATCACATTAAGTGTACATTGATTTCTATCGGATTCAGTCATTAGTCAAGGGATTTTGGGGTGATTGAATTCAATTTTAATACCTCAAGCTTAAAATGTTACGATATGGTAGGTTGAAACTAGATTATATAGAGATAATTCGCTAAATTGATGTAAAGTTTACATATAAAATTATAGCTACAATTCTTTTTGTGTTAGCGCTGTAATAAAAAAAAAGTAAAAAAAGTAAAGAAGCTACAGTTTCTCGCGAGTTATTAAAATTGTTATTAAAATTGTTGAACAGAATGTTTTAATAATTGTTATTATATCTGAGGTTTACTTTTATACATTTACCAAAACAGGTGAAATCGCCAAGAAAAACATTTTTATGTAAAAAATTCGCCAAGTTCTTATTATATCAGTAATATTCGATGTGCCGAAGTAAGTAGACGTGTTTGTTTATGTCCAGCGAAATTACGCGAATGCGCGACATACGTCGAGTTGGATTATAAGTCATATAAAGGATTATATAACGTGAATAGCATTAAATTAATAAAATTGTTTTTTATTAATTGCGTAACAAGTTATATTTGGTCAAATCGCCAATTCGTTAGTAGTCAGGTTTATATTTCACCGTCATTGTAATTGTGTTATTGTTGTCGTCGTTATTGTCGTCAACTTCGTGTGCTAGAAATAAATATTAAATAGTCTATTTAATATCAGTAACATGGAAAATACAAATTTAAACGACACTGTTTCCACACTGAAATGCATCTACTGTTTATCCAGTATTCCACCCGCCTCGGAATACTGCTCAACTTGCTCACAACCTGCATACACATCATGTATTAATTGAAATTACCGGATGGCTACAGGTAAATTTTGTTGTTGCGTAACCCCTAAATCGGAGCATACCTCTGTAATGGACAAATCCAACCCTTCTGATATAGCTTTCCAGGAACTTATTTTAAATAGGCTTAGCAGTCTCGAATCCCAATTTGCGTCCATGGAAAATTTAAATAGTAATAACATCGAGATGCAAATTAATAAGACCTCATCGCAAGTTCAAACCTCGATTGACAATGTTACTGCTTTCATGGTCAGTAAAAATTTCTCATCTGACATTAGGTCCATGGTGGAAGATCAAAATAAACGTACTGAGACCATTTAAAAGATCACTGTAGAGAAATCCAATGAAATACGGAAATTGGAAAGCAAGTTATCGACAATTACGGCAGTAAATAAGCAATTATCCCATCTAACTCGCATTATGGGCACAAGGTTGACATCTGCTGAAGCTTTCGAGCATCAATATGACTTGGCCCTTCGCGGTGTCCCCGAAGCCGATAAAGAGGTGCTCGCTGAAAAGGTATGTGCTATCGCCGCTACTCTTAACATCCCACTTCTTTCCTCGAAGGTGGAACGCGCTACTCGCATGCCCCTTCCGGGGGCTCTCCCGACCGGCTCTGAGCCCCGTATAGCAGCTGATCGTCGAACAACTAATACGTGTGATACTCGCAATCCTTCTCGACCGCTTAACATTTTCATACGACTTGAGTATCGTGCCAAACGGAGTGCTCTTCTACAGGTGCGAAGAGCAGTCAAGTCAATGAATTTTTCTCTAGTATTTCATGAAAACACTTCGACGGAAATTTATCTGAATGAATACTTACCCCACGACCATTACGTTCTGGCTGCAAGAATTACTGAGTATGCGAAGAGGAACAGAATGAAATTTATCCGACGTGGGCCCTCATTCTCACTCCTCATCTCAAGATCTTGATGAACTTATTAAAAAGGATTGACGGGTAGCCACTGGTAATATTTATACCAGTACTTCCGACAATGGTAATGGAGGAATACTTAGACAAGGAAATTTTACCATCTACTATGAGAACGTAAGGGGTCTCCGCACGAAATTGTCCGATATCCGCAATAATTAGGCAATTTTACCACCGAAACCCGATTTAATGGTTCTCACCGAAATATGGCTCCATTCGGATATCACCGATGCAGAACTGGGCCTGCTAGGTTATGTCAAACATCGAACTGATAGACCACCCTACTCATCAGAGAGTAGGAGGTATTCTAATTGCAGTGCAATCTCATATTAACTTTTCGAGTGTTATTTCTATTGCATTTGTAAATTCCGAACATTTATGTATATCTATGTCATCCGAGTTATCATATTTCTCACCCTCTGTTACCATTGAAGATTACAATTTGTTTACGGATTTAATAGAAAATACTTCTTTGAAGCTCAATGGTAGTCAATGAATAATTGTCGGAGACTTTAATCTCCCGAACATTGCATGGGATGACAACAACTCCCTAGTATTGAGAACTACAGGTTACGTCTCACCAGATGATATTAAGACGGCTGCGAATATTTGTTATGATTTATTCACTTTTCTTGAGGTTATTCAACATTTTCCCGTTCATCCTAGCAAAGGTTATTCCTTACATCTTTTTTTGTCATATATTTCCAATGTTTCTTATCATAATAGCCCGGACTACCTTTTGCCTTCAGACTCTCATCACATACACACTTATTTTTGTTTTTCTCACCAATTACATCAATCTTTAAACTTTGATCACATTTCTTATAACCACCACAATGCTGACTGCTGGAATGAACGGGGATTTGGCCTCTGTCAACTGGGAAACAATTATTAATCCTGATCTGGATGTATCTTTAATACCTTTTACAATCAATTATACAAAATTGTTTCAAAACGGGTACCGTTGATGGGCCTACCGTCACATCATTTTCCTCCATGGTTCAACAGTGAATTGAAAAAAACTATTTTTAAAAAGAAAATAGCGCATAGAAAATTGAAGCGCTCTCGTTCGCTAAATGACTACATTGAGTTTAAGAGGCTAAGAGCAGTATGTATCAAACATTCGAGATCCTGTTACAAAAATTACATTCATGAGGTCGAGTCAAAATCAAAATTGAATATCCGAAAATTTTGGTCTTTCGTTAACAACTGTCGAAAAACTCATGATTTACCTCCTAATATTAATTACCGGCTGGAAACTGCTTCAGATCTCCACGGGATTGTAAATTTATTCAATGATTATTTCAGCTCGGATTATTCGATACCTTCGTCCTTTATCCCTTCTCTTGAACATACAGGTTCCGCCTATTCGATTAACAATTTTACAATAACAACATCTGAATTAGAGGTGGCGATAGGGAAACGATATATACATCTGGGTCTGATGGACTACCTTCCATTCTGATCAAGAATTGTACGAATCACCGCTATATCGCTTTCGCTACATACAACTCACACGTTGCATTGTCATATCTCAACTGCATAACATAAAACTAAATATCCTTCGTTGATATCACAAAACTTATTAGTCAAAACGAAGATCATGATTAAATTAAATTGATTCAGGAAAACTAGATATAAAATACTTCCGAAGACTCATACGATTGTATGTCCCCTAAATTAAAATAATAATTTTCTTCTTATATGAACCGTTATTTATAATTATTTAAAACTTTATTTATGGCCGTTACAATTACATAAATGTCAAACTCTTCTTTCAAGCCCAACGTTTCGACCTTTTGTAGGTCCTCATCAGGGGCATCATGTATGATACTGTAGACAATATAATTTGACTACAATATAATTTGACTCATATATTGTAGACAAATTATATTGTAGTCAAATTATATTGTCTACAATATCATACATGATGCCCCTGATGAGGACCTGCAAAAGGTCGAAACGTTGGGCTTGAAAGAAGAGTTGGCCATTTATATCTAACTTAATATATATAAGATCAATTTAATGAACTGTAATATCACCTTAATGACTATTTCATCATCTTTTTCGCTTATCATAAAGGCATTTTCTCCTTAATACTCGAATTAATACAAGATCGCCGCTTTCTATCTGTATCTTACTAATCACTTTTTGTGACCGACATCTGGCCTCAAATGCTTTTTTCAAGTTTTCCCCGCGATTTGGAGTTGAAGTTTATGAGAGATCGGTTCGTCCTTCAAATGCGGGAACATTTCAACCAAACAATCTCGAACCGGAGCACCAAAATGAAGAGAGTAAGGTACATAGTTAGTACTGGGGTGAACAGTCATATTTAAACAATTTGAACACGCGGTAAAAATTTAGCCCACCGATTATGATGCTGTGAACAAAAGTACCTAGTAATTCTCTTAATAGGAAAAAGAGTAATTAACTTAGAAAAAAGGTCCTGTATAATAAAAATATACTTTACACCACCCACAGATGCTGGCAAGGGACCATAAAAATCCACCGAGATCACATCGTTTGGACATTTGGATTTTACAAAATTATAGGCACCTTCCATGCAACAGTTTAAAGGTTTAACCATTTGGCAAGTATCACAGCTTCTAGGAAAAGTTTTAATATCCTGCCTCATTCCTTTCCAAAAGAAGTCTTGCCTAAGATATGCGCATTTTTTAAAGCTACCCGCATGACCTAACTGATCATTAGATGTTATTAAATTTTTTGACACCAGTGTTCTTGGTACTATATAATCCTCCATTTATCACTATCTTTACCATGACAATATAAAATACCACGCTGTTCACAAAATTCCAGATTACTATTTACTTCATTTCTCAAAGACACGACTTTATGATCCTCAAACTTAGGTAATCGTTTCAAATCATCAACAAGTTCGCATTTTGTAGACAACTTGTTGACAATTTCAACATTGCTTTGCCCTTCGGGTAAGTATCCCCCATTCCCGGATCCAATAATACGACGAATCAGATTATCACACACCCCCACCAACTCATCTTTGAAATTACGACTAAAAAAATCCGCCACTAGATTATCCTCTCCCATACAATGACATATTTCGTATTTATATTCTTGCAAAAATAGCAACCATCTAGTAAGTCTAGCATTCCGATAAGGCGTATAAGAAAGAAATTTCAAAGCTTCATGATCCGTAATAATCCGAAATTTTGATCCGATCAGGTATATCGTAAATTTAAGTAATAGTAGATTATTGTCAGTGACTCTTTTTCTGTTGTATTATAATTAATTTCTGCATCGGTTAATAACCAACTAGTTAATGAAATAATTCTATGTTCATTATGAGAGTCTAATTGGTACAATACGCCATTCATTCCGGCGTCGCTAGCATCCGTTTGTAAACGAAATTCAACATCTGGTAAATAGTGCGCCAAAGTAACGGTATTTATAAAGTTTTGCTTAAGTTTGTCAAATGCTACATTACGACATTCCATCAATTTTCATTCTTCCTTAGTACTTAATAAATTACGAAATGCTTCAATAAAATTGGCATGCCTAACACTAAAGCGGCAATAATATCCGCAGACACCCATAAATGACTGTAGCTGCTCACGATCACGAGGCACTGGAAAATCTTTTATAATACTCAACTTTATGATAAAACATAAACAAGAAAATTAACTGATTTTTTAAAAAATTCAGATTTCATCGAGTTAAGTATAAATCCTACGTGTCGCAATTTATTAAATATCCGTTGTAAATGAATTAAATGTTCCCCAAACGTAAACATATATGTGTAAACTGATATAAAACCCCGTTGTGTAAAAAAGATGTGTATGGTTTAGATCCCTCTTCCAATGCTATCTGCCAATAACCTTTTAGTAAATCTGTGGTGGATAAATATTTAACTCCTTAAAATTTTTGTAATAATTCATCTCTGATAGAAGGTGATTCATTATCGGCAACAATTATTAAATTAATAAAACGAGCATCGAGAAATTTAATTTCTCCATCGCTGTTTTGCACTATACGTAATGGATTGCAATAGGGAATTCTCGATATTTCAATTATACCTTGCTCCAAAATAACAGAAATTTGTTTATGTACCTCAGCACGCTGATGAATAGGGCGAGATAAGATTTCCGGACTTCACTACTTCGATAACATGTTCATAATTTTTTACGCACCCCGGGTTGGATGAGAAAACATCTCTATGTTATTTTAACACATCCTCAACCTTTTCTATCTCGTCTTTATTTAACGAATCTAAATTATGAACACAGTCCTCATCCGTCACCTGACCATCACTATACTGAAGGTGAGAAATTTCCTTAAACTCCAAATTAAGATCATTCTCAGCTTCTGTTATATTGTCATTGACCGATTGATACCAAAAACCCCGATTGATCTCTTGTATCTGACATGAAACATTGTTATTCAAAAACGTTTTAGCCCGAAAAGTAACCATTTCCACGGGTAACCATTTCCCAAATAAACTAACTCGTTCGTTTTCTAAGTCCGGTATCCCTTTATGTCGTTTTAACCAATCCACGCCAATAAGAACATCATTTGCAAGACCCGACACAACTATGAAAGGATCAGCTACATTAACGTAATTAATACTTAATGTCAACTGTACTTGTTTTGTACTTTTGTTGATTTACGACCGACCGCAGTATAAAGCAAAAAATTGCTAATAGGCAACTCAATAATTTGCGAATCACGTTTTACTTTGTCATAAAATTTGTGGGAGATACATGTGACGTCACTACCGGTATCGATAAGTATGGATTTCTCCTTACCCTGCAGGACTACATTAATACGAGGACTAATCACGCCACTTGTTTCATTGTTACTTCGACCCGCACCGTAGGTCGGAAGAAGTATTGAATTTGGTCCCCCTGGCAAAAAAAATTACCCCCTATTTTTTCATTAAATGTCAGTCGTTCACAATTCACGTTCGGTAAGCGAGCATCGCACGGCTCCACGAGACCGAAGAGAAAAAAAAAGTTTATTCTCCATTCCACGTGCCCGCTGATCGCGGGTGTATAATTATCAAAAATAAACAAATTTTTCAATCACCAAGGATCTGAAACATTCACCTTCCACTTCACTCGAATCAATCCACTTTTATGTCCGAGATATGCGTTCCAGCTTCTCCAGAAAATTAAACGAACTTATCTAATCAAAAAAGTGGTCCATCGAGCCGGATCATCGGAAACAAAAGTGGAATTCAGTGGAAGTGGAAGTGAAATCAGTGAATTACCAAAAATCGCCGAACCAATTCGATGAAAACCCGTGGATCTCCCCTCCAAAGCGCCTTCGTACGTGAGTCACACACGTAGCACCTATATTCACACCATCACGAACAGAAGTTCGTTCCTGCAAGAGGAAACGCGCAAGTACTCGGGAAGGAAAGTGATGCACGCCTCTTTCCTCTCACCGCGCTTCGGCTCGGAGCGCCAGCGACTTCGCCCAAACGGAGTCTCCATCGACGCAGACCCTCTGCCTCTCACCGCAACTCGCCTACGAGCGCCAATCTCGCTCCAGCGACGGTCCCATTTGCCGTCTCCCGCTGCCCCGCAGAAGTGGGCAAGCCAACAAGTGCCAGCGTTCCAAAACAAGCGAACTCGAGCGTAGCCGGCTATCACCGCCGCCGAATTCCATTCATCGTCGATCGAACTGACAACTAAAGATCGTTGCCGCAATTATGACAGAGTCGTATGAAGCATTGCTTGCTAACAAAAGCAATTCATCGTACTTATCGAACGGTCCGTCGACAACTTCAAAAAGGTCGGCCAGAAGAACATCACTCTTCCTATTGCTCAAAATCGTCTCGCATGAAGCTGAATCTAGCCCCGTATTCTAGCCCCGCGCTCGCGTGCAGCGGTCAAAGCCCAGGGACGAATCGATCGCGGGGCCCCAATTTGACAAAATTGAAAATCAAACTAACGGGGCAGTGTAACGCACATTATTGTATTCAGACATATATATACTGTAAAAAAAATGCATTTTCTGTTACATTTTGATAGTACCAGGACTCGTCACGTGACGAAAATGGCACGTTTCCGTATAAAATTCCACTTTTTTTCGACTTTAACGATAATTCTGGAGTATAAATCGGTCATGTGCCGACTTTTGTCATATATGCTCTTATTCAGAAACATATTTGCTACAAATTTTTGTACTTTTTATTAATTTTGTACGGTTCCAGGACTGGTGAGGTGACGAAAATGGTACGTTTCCGTGTAAAATTTCATTTTTATTCGACTTTAAGGATATTTCTAAAGTATAAATCGGTCGTGTGCCGACTTTTATCGTATATGCTCTTATTCAGAAACATATTTGCTACAAATTCATGTACGTTTTATTATTTTCGTACGGTACCAGGACTCGTCACGTGACGAAAATGGCACGTTTCCGTATAAAATTTCACTTTTTTCGACTTTAACGATACTTCTAAAGTATAAATCGGTCGTGTGCCGACTTTTATCATATATGCTCTTATTCAGAAACATATTTTCTACAAATTCATGTACCTTTTAGTATTTTCGTGCGGTACCAGGACTCGTCACGAGACGAAAATGGCACGTTTCAACGATGTGAAGTTTCTGAAACTGGTGTCCATGAAGACACAAAAAAGGATCACCATTTTACAAACATTTCATCGAAATTAAAGATAAATGCGATGAAAATACATGACAGAAAATGAAAATGTCTTTTACGCGCCAGGTTTCATTAATTATATTTTCGATTTTCTTTTGCCGTATTATCCCATGTTTTCAGTAGTAATGTTGAAACAACTTGCCATTTTAAGGGAGAGCAACGCAACAGTAATAGAATATCATTTTGTTTTGAATAATAAAAAAAAACGTTCAGTTGGAAAAATATATAAGAAATTGGTCACATTCGTTAGCACATAAATGAAGGATACTTTATGGCGCAAAAAATAATTTTTTGCTCATTTCGTTTTGTACTTACTACATTAATCTCCGCTCGGGGTTGTTTTTTTCAGTTAAGGGTTGAAACACAAAAATCGAAATTGGTCACATTCGTTAGCACATAAATGAACAATATATTCTGATGAACAAGTGATGCTTGAATTTCGTATTTTTACTATTTATCTCTGTTGTGGCTCTTGAAATTAACTAATAAGGGCGGTTTTTCCGAAGGGTTGACGTGTCGATTTCGCAATTCGAATAATTTAAAAGCACATAAAAAGCACATAATTATGGCACACTTCCAATTTACGTCGGGATAGTCTTTGACCGTTTTCAGAAGGATGCTCTGCTAGCTTATGTCAAGCTAGCGACTATAAGAGCACAAAGTTTTTAATTACAGCACATAATTAATTAGCACGTAAAAAGCACAGTATTTTAGGACTTTTTTTCAATTTTGGTGAACTTGCTCAGCCAACTTGATAGACGTCCGTTTTCGTCACGTGACGAGTCCTGGTACCGTGAAAAAATAATAAAAAGTACATGAATTTGTAGCTAATATGTTTCTTAATAAGAGCATATTTGATAAAAATCGGCACACGACAGATTTATACTTTAGAAGTATCGTTAAAGTCGAAAAAAATTGGAAACGGTGTCTACAGCTCAACGCACAACTCGAGAACATTGTTTCACCTGTCGATCGTGCATCCGAACCGTACTTCACCGAAGGACAATTCTACGTTGCAGAAGAAACCTACCTTGGAGCATCGGATTTCGAGCTCACTCCCCGGCGCGATCCCATTGACCCACACCAATCACGAGATCTTTCGTGAATCGCCCACACTTCTCTCCTCTTCGGGGAATCGTTCAGCGTTCGATGTTTTCGAAAACACCTTGACGCGTTGTTTTTCAGCCGATTCCACGAAAAATCTATTGCCCCTCACAAAAATAAGTTCCGAACAATAAATATGAAATGAATCAAAATACTCGGTTGACCTTGATTTGCTGGAATAATATTTTGTCGACTATTTTTTTGACAAAATAACTGGAAAACAATCCTGCATTATTACCAACTATACTTGCCGAGTATAATGCAGGATTATGAGATGAAATATAAAACAAAATCCTCCTAACTGCGCAATAACTTAATAATATGATGCAATATCTTAAACACAGCATCTCAAGACTCATTTTAAAAGCGTAATGTGGTGACGCCATTGTAAATCGTAGCGCTTCTTTAGAGCAGTACCCCCTTATAATGGTCGTCACCACCCCCGGGTAAGCCTCACGGTGAAAAACGCAATACGTCAAAAACTCAATAACTCAAAAACTCAATAACTCAAAAACTCAATAACTCAAAACTCAATATAGCTGCAGAGTTATTACAACAATTTTGAAAAAAAATCGAGATTAAAAAATATAACACTCCGGTGTTATAGGTATCCTCCCCTGGACCCCAAGATTGCCCTGGTTCGGCCCTTTGGGCCTCAATGACTATGCACACTTCACGATTGGGGACTGCAGCCGCACATCATTCGTTACAGATATACTAACCTTATTAAAGTTTGATTTGCAATATAAGTTGCAAAATGTAACCACATCATCTTGATATCAACGTGCATTAATTACCACGGCCATTTATATAATATTTTCATGTATAATTTTTTTTCTCTCCATTGCCCCCGTTTTTATAACCCTTCCTTCTGATTGCGGGTGCGCTCCTGGATGACCTAAACGGATGGCATTTTTAACTAGGCAATTACTGTCAACTTTATACTTTTTTGGAACCACCCGAAGCCAGTCCCCCCACTAGTGCCTGCAGCCGACTTCAGCCCGTCTGTACCCACATTTGTGTGTGCAATGGCATAGGGATACTGCAGGAAACCTATCCCAAGTACAGCCAATCCCAGAGCAATTTACATCATGCAATTTCTGACTTCTCAGTGATGCCGGTTGCCATTCAGAACCAAAAGTGGTTGAGCCCGCACAGACTACGAGCGCCTGGGTGACATGCAACCCGTCATACTGTTATTCTTAAAGTCAACAATTATTATGACGAGAATCGAACCCGGGACCTTCGCGACAGTCAAGTTGAGCAAAATAAGACTGATGCCTTAGTTCGCCCAACAATCGCGCACCTATTTTTTCATGTATAATTATAGTATGTAACGTAGACATTTGATGGAAAAAAATTGAAAATAAACATTTTCAAGATTACTCCTCACCGCAAGTACGCTGAAATATTATTAAGGGGATTCTAAAGTGAAATGACATTTTACAGTCGGGTTTTCCGAGATTCCTTCTTTATCGGCTAAACCATAGATATAAATGAACGTGAACATATACAGGGTGGGCCATTTTAATCTATGCACTTAAAATTCTCTGCACCTAAGACAGATACCGTAAAATGGTTCAGACAAAAGTTGTAGGGGGCAAAGGGGTTACACAATGGTAGTAGTGAATTTGACCGTGAAGATCAAGAGAAAATCAGAAATTAAATCGCTACAATTAGAACTCCATTGTAGTAACGGGAATCCACCAAAACTGGTGAGTTGCATTAACTGATCTCGAATGTCCTGACACGCACCAACATCATCTGCTCCGAAAAACACATTATCAACATACGTGGTTTCGATGTCTCTATCGGCGAGGGGAAGTTCCGACCGGTAATCTGTAGCCAACTGCCTTAAGACCCTAAGCGATAAATACGGTGCCGGAGTGGTACCATAAGTTACCGTAATTAGTCGATAAGTTCTTTATTTGACGGATTCTTCCACCAAATCAACGAATATTGCGTATGGGGTTCCTGAACCCGGATCTGGCGGTCGATATCTGTAGAGCAGACAAATAGATACAAACGCCAGCGTAAAAGAATGGACGAGAGATCCTGTTGGAGTTCCGGACCGATAAACAAATTGTCACTTAATGACTTGCAATTGTTCGAGGTTGCAGAAGCGTTGAAAAGCACGTGCAATTTCGTGGTATTACTGTGCAACTTAAACACTGGGTGGTGATGGATGAAGTAATTCTCTCACCCTCTACGGTACGTAAGGAATCATATGGCCCAATTGTAAATAAATTGATAGAAACTCGTGGTATTGTTTACTCAAAAACGGGTCCCTATTCAATCGGCGCTCCAACTTTAGATATAGCGTAAGCTCTGTATCGCGGGATTCGCCTAAATCTGGCGGATAATTCTTAAATGGAAGACTCACATGGTAGCGACCAGACATGTCACGTCTAAATGTTTCTTTAAATACTTCCTCACACCGAAGTTCATCTTCTGAATAGTGAGCCTGATTCGGAATATCTTCTATTTGCCAAAACTTTTCAATTGAATTTAATAATCGAGTGTTCGGCGAGATATGCAATGAATTTACAGTCGGTGGGGTGTAATTGTCGTTGTCAGTGACATCTGGCAACGTACCACGAAGTATCCGACCGAAAATGGAGTTAACGCACGGTTCATTCGGAAAATATAGTCTATCCCTGAGAAAAATCGAATCATAGAAATCCAGTCCTAAAATTAAATCAATTGGCATGGAGCCGCATGGATCTGGATCAGCTAATGTCAACCGTTTGACATTAGGCCATTGATCAACGTTGACCACTTAGCGGGGCGCATAATTGGAGAGTTTACTCAAAAAAAATAGGTTGAATTTTGATCGATAACGACGGGTACGCAAGGGAGTGTAACTCCAGTTTCGTTGCGTGTTTCACAGTACCAGTAATCGTCGCGCCAGTACCAGAAATCATTGCCGGGCAAGGTATTCGCGTGACCTTTAATGTTTGCGCCGCTGACTCCGAAATCGACGAACATTCGGAGCCCGAATTCTAAAATTGCACGCAAAACCGTCGACTTTCCTTCCAGAGTTCGTACACTAAGGCGGGCAGTTGCGAGTAAAGCAGAGTTTATTAACCGATGGTCGTCCTTTGGAAGGGATGATAAAACAATCACGGCAGGTGTATCGGGATTTAAGGTCACCTGCTCAATTCGTTCTTCCTTGACATCTGAGGGAGTCAAGAACGAGTCGTGAAGAATGCACGATGACATTTCTTGCATTTGTCACAATCCGATTTGCGTTTGCAAGAGGTACGAATATGCCCCTTATTAAAACACAAACGCATCGATTTGACCTTCTGTAATCGCATCTCCGCCGATAATTTCAAAAATTGTTTACATTTAACAATCGAATGTGATTCTGTACAAAAATGACATTTTGACTCAATCGGAGTCGAGAAATGACAACTCATATGCGAAGATTGACCGATACGCGTGCTTTTTGATATCTTTGGTGTATCAAATAAAGAAAGACTCGACTTGACAGAAGCAACTGAGATTGCGTGAAGTTTACTTTGGAGAAACGTTTCCAATTCGTCATAAGTCGGAAAAGTATCTCGATTACCTACATTTTCTTCCCAAGATTTTCTAAGACTAGGATCAAGTCGGAGAAGTATCAGTGTAACTAAAAGCGAATCCGTGTCAAATTGTATCAAATTTACGAATGAAGCAATAATTTCACGCGTTTGAGTCACCAAAGCTTCTAACGCATTATAATTATTTCCACTAACCGATGGCAATTTAAATAAACACGTTACGAGTGAAAATGTCAATGCTTGTACATCTGGATAGTGTTTAACAATTATATACTAAGCAGAAACAAAATTGACCGCGGTAATGTTAATGTTGCGAATCAAGGACAACGCATTTCCGGAAAGACATCGTTTTAAATAAAAAAACTTCTGTACGTTACTCAAGCCGGATTCATTGACGATCATGGACTCGAATAGATGCTTGAAAGAGGCCCACTCGTGGCTGTCACCGCTGAACTTCGGCAAGGGCACTTTCTCCAAAGTGGAAAATCTTCCAACAGTCGATTGCGTAGAAGCAGCATTTGAAGACGCTGACGCTGTTGTTGGCAGTATATCCTGGCCAAATTCGTCAGCTCCTTGGTACTCTTGCAGAATACTCTTGAGCGGATGCGCTAAGTTTTCCCAAAAAGTTCAATGCTTCTCGTTGAACCACTAAAAGTTGCGTCGGTCCGGTAGGCATTAACGAACGGGTAGATTTACTAGCTTGCTTTGGCACATCGGAAGTCGCCATAGTATATGCTATTGGGCACTCAACGTAACAAAACCCAGGGCCGAAGCGTAACCAATCGATGTCGAGGGCGAAACGATAAAAGCTGTGCTTCAAAAGAAGGCGAAATGTAAGATCGCCAAAAGGTTCCGCAATGTACCACCGAAACACTATCTAATATAGTCCGTTCCGATAAATGACCGACACAAGCGTCTCTATAAAACGAGAGCGCATGATACACGGAGCGTGACGAAACGATAGCACGTTCGGCGTCTCTCTCGCACCGCACTCTCGAGCGGCGACTATGCACTTCGAAGCAACAGCAGCCAAACACGAAGCAAATGTTCGAAAACGAAGCAAATGTTCGAATTTCCCCCAAAAATGCACAATTCTTGGGAGAAAGTTATAAAATTACACGGCCCTCAAAGTCAAGCGAGACTAATTATTGTCAAATTACCGTTGAAACGCGTACGCACGAAAATGAAATGCCAATTTTCTAAAGGCATACGCATGCACACCGAAACACAAGTTTCACAACGGCTATAAATTTATGCCCACTAGTCACTTATCATTGCACAAAGTTATTTCTCTTCTCGATCCGAAAATCGGATATATCCGGCTCGAAGGACCAAAATGTTAGGAACAGGAGTAACCTGAGAGAGCATTGCCGATCATCCGCGGATGAGACCGTGAATTAATATCACGAAGGAATATGTGGACGAAAAGAGAGAAGCGCACATAAGAACTTAACAATATAAATTTATTAATCTTCGTGGTACAGCGTATGTGCTACCATAAAAAAAAATAAAGGGAACAAAAGAGTACGCACGCATGATGTTTGCGATGGCCGTGACGGAACTAGACGGACTATAGCGGGAGGCCGAGCCCGCGACGCACAGTGGAGCTACGCTACACTTACGAACGTAGATGATCTATCCTATATCTAAAGCTCGCTTGGAAAGTCGCGGCTTTCATGAACACAGCTGTTTGGAGGGAAATAATGATGGTTATACGAATTACATAGATTGAATAAGGTACAGTATTTTATTCCGAACGATAAAAGTGCCATCTACTACTCAACAAGCAAACTATTAAAGTTTTTGGCGCGAGAAATCGAAAGGGAGAAGCCTGTAAGCGTGCGCGTCCGTATACCAGCTTTTCATACCATTAGAATACGACGGACGATTAGAGTAGAGTGCGGCTTCGGTAGCGTAGGTGTTAAAGCGCTTGACTACCAAGTCCTAGGTCGGGAGTTCGATTCCCATCGGTTGAACATTTTTTCCATTGCATTCAAGCAGCAGTTCGCTATGTGTAACAAGTGTGCCACGCTGTTTCTTTACATTTGGGATGGGTGTTTATCCGATGGTGAAACGACTCTAGACCGCTCCTTACTTGATGTGGGTTTCTGCAGTTTTCTACATCCTCGACAAAATGTAAGTATGGCGTCATCTAATGACGATCTGCAGCTCTCGCACCTATTAGCCTGAAGTAATGTGAAAAACAGTTCCGGGGAGAAAAAAAAAGTCCTCGAAATGCCAAAAGGCAAAATTTTATTGTATCACCTACGTAATATTATAAACAGCAAATAAATGTTTGGTAACGAATTAAAAGTGAGAAAGAGGTAAATTGATGCGCAAATGGCGTAGGCAAACAGACAGAACATAAGTACCCCCCAATTATAAGAATTTTTTATAATTACTATGTCCGTACATTCAGCATATGCCTGTTAAAAGGCATCCTATTCCGGTATGTACTTAAAATTATTAATGTTAATTTTTAAATCGATGAACTTGACATATAGTCAATTATAAAAATCTTAAAAATATTTCTATTTACCTCTATGATTCTAGAATCAATTGTACTGAAAGGATGGCAACAGTGTCTTTCATCACGCCACTCCCACTGAACGGTTTCGTGTTGATTGCTAGGTCTCTCAAGTAAACTATCTACGCTAAAAATACCATCCGTTGGCAAGGGCGGCATCAATTCTTCTATTAAGCAAGTAATCTCAAAAAGTTCTTGAGGTGAGCGAGGTACTAACTCAACATCTTCAGTTTTAACGTCTAGGGAACCAGTCAAAAGATAGCTCAAAGTAAAAGCTATATTCTGCTGGAGAAGCAATATCGCTAGATCAGAACAGCGATTAGATATCACAGAAAGCATTCGTAGTACAGTTATAAAATTGCCAATGCTATTCACAGGCGGCGTGATCATCAACTGAAATAAGATCAAAAATACGTAATAAATATTTGTATATTTAGATATTTAGTATTAAATTATGACTTTAACTCGATTATCATTAGTAACATTCAACTCATATATAAACGGACAATTATCAGCAGTTCTTATTTTTCTAATCATAATTCTGCAAAAAAATATGTACAATGAAACGATTAAAAACTTAATAAATAGCGTTATTTTTGTAGCGAGTACTTATGTGTACATATATTTTAAATGGTTTATCAATAACAAATGTACAAAGTGGTACAACAAAAATTAAATTAGAGTGATACGTGCACTTCTTAACCCTTCGCATTTGACTTAAATACATTGGACACCTCAGTATTAAGATATTACGTTTAAAATCTTTTTCATCATATTTCATGGTATTTTCCTAATAATAAAAAATATTTAAAAAAAAAAAAGAAAAAAAAAAATATAGAGATTTGGTAAAGAAAATAAACGTGTGGAATTTAAAAATTTGAATGTATGAGTCAAAATAAGTAACTCCGCATACGCTCAAGTAACGAGATCGGATACGAATTCTAAACTATATGCATACTACCCCGTACCTCGCACTTTCTAAAATTTCGAATTTTGTAAATTAATAGCGTATATTAATGTAATGTAGTTGGTGCACACGTTACGCATCTGTGAATCTCCGATCGAATTATTTTTCGCTTGTAAAATCAGGTAGTCTGTCGCAAAGTTTGGATTTTGACGTTTGGATTCATCCTCTCGGAGTGACGGATCAATTAAGGTCACTTATGATCGAATTGAATCGAATGAAACGTAATCGACGTAGAGACCGTAATGCAAAACGCGAATTGTATTATACCGAGTGTTGTATACTCCGAATGTGACGGTATTAAGTTGGAAATTTGCGATCGGATCATTTCGAAAGTCATGATCTGGCCTGTCATTAGAGACCATCGCTCAACTCAGCCTGAAGTTTGAAGCCCGGGAGAAGGTCATCATTCAGGGACGTGGCGTTCATCATAATGTGTGATGCCTTATCTCTTTTTTATAGGATGGCGAGGCAAATACACGGTTGGGTGAATATCGGCCCAAACTACTTGAACGGAGGAAAAATAAAATACTGCAGATCGAAATCGACCAAGTCGAGCCACGATCATGTAGCGCCCTTGCAATTAGACAACATTTTCAGAGCGAATAGGCGTCATTACCAAAAGAAGTGGGAGGAGTAGAAGAGAAGTAATTCGTAGTCACCAGTTACGGAACGGGATCCGCATGCCGAAGTGCGTTTATATATTTGCGCTCGAATCTTTTGCAAATTAAATCCACATAAAGTGCCGAAAAGTGAAAAAACAAGTGGTACACGACATGACAGCAGAAGGAAAAGTACAGATGTCACAGTGTTACGAATGTTACGAAGATCATGTGGAAGAAGAAAAACGCAGTGTCAATCACAAGAAAGATCAGCTGGTAATATGGAAGCTTCTTCTGTTAATGCAATGTTTCGGCGTTTGTCATAAAGACACAGCCTACGGTACAATCCTAATGTATACATTGGAGGCGGAGATTCGAAGATCTGCACTAGAATTCCCAATATTATGGTCTCAACTTCGAAATCCACAAAACAAGAATGTGAAGGGCATGTGTAGAAGAGGATGAGGATCTATATACTTTAAACATTTTCACTGTTATTTCACTAACAATAAGAAGGAATAGCAAATGTTTTCTTTTAACGTGACTTTATATACACTGTATATATATTGTAACGGCACCGGGAAAGCGGACTTTCGCTCACAGCCGTGAGGCGACATCCTGGGACGGAAGTTACCCGCAGTGATATCCGTCCACCGGCTACCTAACTTGCGTTGAGCTTAACGAGACGAGCCGTTACCGAATTCTATGAATTGAACTTGAAATTGTCGTGGGTGACCGGCAGATTAGGCGTCAGAATTTGTATACGAACGTATTTATTATCACTCTTAATCACAAAACAATTACAAAAACAAAGGTAAGAAACTAAAAGTAATCTGTGAAATTTCCACGACAAAACGTAGCCGTGGGTTTCGACTTCGACACCGGTCCCGTCGGACCGTTCCGACTTCGAGTCGGATGCTCGACGCGTAGGTGAGAGAGAGAGAGAGAGAGAGAGGGGCGGGGGAGAGCGAGAAGCAAAGGAAAAAGAATATGGCGCCCCCAAGGTGAGATAGCGAACTAGCACTTACCGTTTCTGGTCGCCGCATTCCGTCCTAACTACGATGCCAATCTAAAGTACGGGGACACCCTAATCGTCGTAGCAACTGTTTGCGGTACCTCCTCGTCTACTCCGACGCTCTATAGGACCGACGAAACGGATCTCCTACGTGCAAGCAAGACACTAATCCTAGCCCCGTATCTATGGCGTACGGCACGCAAGTTGCAGCGACGACGACACAACTGGCACGACACAAAGTCACACCTTTTTGTGGGATTCTGGCGATGCTACTTGATTCGCCACGAAATCGTGATACCCGGACTTTCTAAACTCATCATTGCCGAACGGAACCGCTCTTTTACGCGTTGACGCTCGCGAGTCCAAAAACCAAATCGTGCTCTCCGCTTGGGGTCTCTCGGCTCGCGCACTTATCGCCGAATTTCTCTCTCTCTCTCTCCCTACCGCTCTCTGCCCCTCTCGCTCTCTTCTGAGTTGGCTCCTTCTCGCTTAGCTATCCGCTGTTTTCACCTGCGGCCTGTTGGCTCCTATAAAAGAAAACTATTATCAATTTATATATGAGGCATTCTGTATCAAATCTGACACCCCACCTTTTCAAAATTTGATGCAACGTAGAGAGTTGTATGAGGTCTTTGAAGCTATGTTTACCTAGTGTTTTTTTTTTGGCGATTGGTCTTTCTAAAAAAACTCAATATGGTAGCACCAATTTGTCGGTTAAAAATAATAATCCTTTGAGAACGAGCATAAAAAGCATTAATAGAATTGTCTGTGACGGCGAAATATTCAATTTTTGAGCTAGATTCTTTATTCTTGGATGCGCTGATGACGAATCTAAGGTAAAAATTTAAAAATTCAAAATGGCGGATACAGTATGGCGGAAGAATTATTGAAAAGTTAATGGATTTTGTTAAAAATCGTTACTCGGAGGTTTCCGGGTTTGCAGATTGCGAATCTAAAGCCAATGTGTCAAAATTAAAAGTTGAGGATCCAATACGGCGGATGAATTTTTCAATAGTGCGTGAATTTTGTTGAAACTTGTTATTCGATGGTTTTTGGCGTCGCAGATTACGAATACCATTATCAAATGAAAGGTGTTTATTTCAAATGGCGTTAGCGTCATCCAACGTGTAGTCCGCAGAGGTCGCACAGTCGGATTTGCATGTCTTCGTGCTTTGATTAGGTCGTTCCCCTTGCCTTCACGAGCTTGCGAGTATGTGTGTTTGAGTGTGTGTGAGTGTAGTGTGAGCCCGCACCGGAATTGTATTGTATGAGAAAGCGCATTGTTTCACTTTACATTTTGAAAGCAAACTTTGTGACGTATCGTTACACCGCGATGTCGTGCGCTGACCCGACCACCGGTACGGAGTGCATGCTCGGAGAGAGAGCTTCGACTGGAGTTCGAAAGACGCGCGCGGAGAACCGCGACCAATAGGGAACGCGCCGCGTTATGCGGAAAGAGCCAATCAGGCCATTCGCGGGCTAGGCTCTCGAGGCGAGCGCGTCGGCGATCATTATTGTTCCGACTGTCATATAGCACGGGTGAGGACAGAGAGTTTTTCGAGTCGCGAACGAGGCAAAACGAATTTTTGATTGTAACGAGTAGCGAGGTAAATTTCGTGTAACGCGATCATTGTGGACGGACGGCGGATTCCGGTCTTGTATACGACCAGTGGAGGTTTTTCTTTTCCGCGAGACCGACGGGGTAACACCGGTCTTTGTGAGACCCGAAAGGAGATTTGTCCCTGCGAGGACCAGACATCGACAATTGTAAGTGGCTTCGGCCTGATATATCATTTTATTTTCGACAATAAAATTATAAATTATCGCCTATATTTCAAAAATATTATTATTTTTGTGTGTGCCTACTCCCTCCGTCGTAAAGCAGAGAATGTGAGTGGTTTCGCGATTCCAGGCGCGGCAGGAGGCAGGAATGACCCCCTCTGGGACAGCTCTTGTTCTCAGTACGAGTGCGGGTACGGGTACCCCGAGCTAGCCGGGCTCGGGACGAATTTGACGGGTCGGCGAAATCC
>JAPYZR010004017.1:0-18597 GCA_030522945.1 Trichopria nigra
TAAAGAGACTCACTAGTACTACAATTTAATGAAGTTTCAAAGAAATCGGAGACATCCAAATTTTAGGCGGGTACACTTGGCGAATTTTGCCCCATATACGAAATTAACAGTTTAGAAGCCTCAATAAAGGACATTGAAAATTGTCGATATTTTACGTTTATTAATATTTGATTTCGAATTAGACAAGGTATTCGGCAGAATATCTTCTTTTTATATATATCACCTCGGATATCTCCTTTTGAAACTCTCGAAATAGTTGGAGTGGAAATGGAGCCTTTATTGAAGTTGAGCATCAGTTAGCCGTTTCGGGAGTGGATTGATTTCTTTGGAAATGCGGTTTGTACCGAGAGGGAGCGAAAGCTTGCATTGGAATCCGTATGATATGATGGAAATTTCGAAAGCGGATGACGCCTTTTATAGGTGGGCCATTTTTGTCGGACCTGGCTGGCTTACTAGTAGAATAATTTGAGCGGTGCCGAGCACGTGGGCATGAAGTGTAAGACTTAAAATTTTTGGTCTGTGCTGGGCTTAGGAGAAGTTCGGATGCTTGGAACGTGTCATTGTTTATGGTATGCGAAAAATCTCGCTTTCGGATAGATGTAACCTGTTGGATTCAAGCGCGTCTTTCGGAACAAGTTCCGTCATTGGTCACACTAGGCGGGCCTTCGTCAAACGAATGTGAAGACTGGCGAGTCGAAGTATAGACTCATCGATTCTGAAATCGATTCACTTTTGTTTATCCCATTCGCCTGCAATTCAAAGAGAAGTGAAATATTTCGAATAATTTATCGATCCGTGGTGTCGATGTGAAGTTTGCGTGGATTGGCGTGCGAATCATCTCGTTTTTTCATTATAAAGTAGACTTTCAAGTAGCTGTAATTTCTTGTGATCTAATACGATCATTTATATCAAGTTAATAAGACCTTTCTTCATTTCAGCATATTTAAAAAGTTACATTTTTCCAAGTAACTTCTTCAAGTAACGAATTTATTAGCAACTACGTCTCTAAAGTACAAAAATAATTTTTCCGATCTTTCAACGATGGTACTCTCATCCCCGACTCTCAAGATCGTATACCGAGAACTCGTTAGAAGCTGAGGGAAACTTCGTACTTCTTTCTCTCGTCTTGTGTCTCGAGAGGCTTCGAGGAAAAAGGGAAAGTTCAGGCAGAGACCGAACGATTAAACCAATATACGCCATGGCGAGATCCGCGTTTCCTCTTCGAGTGCTGTCCCAGTTCCCATTCTCTTCGCACTATGCTCCTCTCCTTCGTCCACTACTTTGTTCACTTTTACTTCGTACTCACCTTATCCTCTACCCTTATAGACGATGAGGGACCCGCCAATTCCCGGCCAATAGCTACAATCACTTTCCCTACCCCTAGTTAACACTTCCCTTTCTTCAGCTCGCACGTGACTGGTATATTGCATCAATATTTGCTGGACGTGATGTTCTTCATCTTTTTAAAATACCTCAACTCGTCCCTTCTGGTTTGCTTGCTAGGCACGCAATTAAGAATTGCGAAGTTTTGAAAAGTATGGCCTACATTTGGCGATATCGTTCGTTATCTCTCATGTAGAGCTTTTTATATTTTACATTTCTTCAAAATGAATTTTTTTATTGTTATTTTTTCAAATGGACTATATCGTCCGTGCAGAAAATACACAAATGCTTCGATCCTTAAGGTGACTTTAAAGGAGAGTAATTAACTGTTTCAAACTTCGAATTTTTGGTATGAATTTTACATCTGACCACATGGACTATATATATGGTCCAGGATCTTTCAATCTCATCGTACGTGAAATACAATGCAACAAGATCGAGTAATTTCCTTTTAAGTCAGATCACGCCATGAGCCTAACTAACCTGGGAAAAAGTAATGATGAAAAAGTAATTGACGCACAACATTAGAATATCCAAGCAGTTTCAGGATGTCATTCCAATAAAATTAAAGTAAATCAGAATGGTAAGGTGTACACTGGCGAGAAATCTAAAATACGTATGATACCATCTTATCATACGTATTACGTTGGCATCAGGTGAAGTAATTTCATGGTACGTCTTCGGATAAATTAGATGTCCACGTACGCGCGCGGTTGCGTGTATGCGTGATAATCAACCTATAAATAGACCTAGCAAATTGAATGATGAAATTGTAATTAAAATCCAAACCGTCCTGTAACGTCAGAATGAACTACCTGTTGAAAATAAGTTCAGCTGCGTTATTCAGAATCGAATAAAGGCGACCTTATAAGGATTTTTCACCTAGGAAAGTGTACATCGTAAACACGATAAGGGAAGCGAGCGAGAAGGGTTTCAAATGGAAACGCAAAAATGGGAGCGAACAAGCAATGCCACTTGCATAGCATTGACTCCAAGTCGTTTCGCTTTCGCGCGAGCATGGCTAATTCGGAACTAGTTTCGGAGCGCGCGTGCAAATCGATGGTTAATAGCTTAATGCTCCCTTGACTTCTCACCCGATTGCTTCCCGCTATTCTCGCGTTAGGTGCAATATCCACTCACGAGGTTGCAAAGTTTTCGCAGTTAAGAGGGTCTTCCGCCTATCCTCAGGTGCAGGAAGAAGCGGGCAGGGGGATTCGGTAATTTCGAGCTTCCGAGAAACTTCGGCCGTTATTTCTACGAAATCACGATTGTCGATTATCGCACCACGCAGCTCCCAGTGGCGTCTTGGGGCCGATAAATGCGATACAATTGTTCCCGATTCAATATCGCCGAAACCGCGAACGAGCCGATGAATATTAATGCCACAAAGATTTAATTGCAACAAAACCGACGTTTCAATAGGCATATACGCACTATATACGGATCCAATGTTCAGGAACGATTAATTATGCGAGGGCGGTCCACCTTTGATAGAGATTAATCGCACACAGAAAGCTGCGAACAATTGGCCTAGTACATATAATACTGATTAAATATCTTTGAGCCAAGGTCATTTATCGATGCACGCTTTAAATAATGTAACAATTCTGGGCAACAGAAGAAACTCTGAATCTTATATGTTATATTAGGATATCTACTATATATAGCGATTGCTTCCAGACAAATGGACGGAAACTGGCGTCATTTTGTACTGGGGATTTCTACTATATCAGGGATATGAAAATGTAATCTTTAGAAATTAAGATAATAGATTCTCTACAATATTCCATGTCAATGTATTAAAAAAGCTATATTTAATGTTTATATCATATTGAATATGAATGTAATTAATATTACAATATGAAGTGATATTTGCTGAATTTTCAAAATGTCTATATTGCTGTTTCTATAAAAAATAGTATTACTTTACCTGCTGTAATAACTTAATCGATTTCATATTTTTCGTGGCTGCATCGGTATTCACTATTCGAAAACCACTAATTTCCTAATTACGGGTACACTAAAGTTATAATTTATAATTTTTATTTAAGTATTTAACTTCATTATACAATTTAAAAATTATACGTAATTTCGTTTGCGCCGTCGCGAGGATAGGAGTGAATATCATTTAACGCTTCGGCAAGTACATGCTCCGATTTACAAGATTTGCAAAACCAATTAATTAACTGGTTTCAAATTGACCATGCTACTACGCGTCGTTTTATCCGCATTAAATATTAATTTTAGCTGCACTCGTCACGAAAATTCGTTTAGCGAGCAGAGAAGGTAAAAGCGATGCTTTTATCCCGTGGTATTTCTCATGTCGGTCACTCTGTTCATGTTCAAGTTAGGGTAGGACGGCCTGTCGTTGCTGGATTTTACGGGAAAAAATATCATGCGCATTCGTATTTTAGTAAACTTTAGTTGGCCAATTAGTTCCCGTTTTTACTGCATGACAAGTTTCGCGAGTGAATGAATCGACCAGTCGCTCTCTCTGCGTGTGTCGTTTGAATAGCCGATTTTCAAATGTATCCCGAAACCACCAGAAAATTATCTGACGGTAGATGAAAGGTATTAAATTCGAAAAATACACGGAAAATATGGAATTACCTAAAAAATAGGTTTTTTTATTTTTTTTTTTTTTTTTTATAGATTTTTACGTTATTCCATTAACCACGTTACCTAAAATGCACGTCTCTGGAACTATGAACTTTCGTGATGATGCGAAGGTCCATATACCTATTTCATAGACTAATCCATATGATAAACACGGTAATATATTAGTAAATACATTTCAATTAACGGGAAGACCTTTCACATATATTTGACCCATAACACGAAACTACTGAACTTTTGTAAACAATTTGTAAACAATTTAAGAAGCAAGATTGCTTGGAGATTCGATTACCTACAATATATTTTAACTTAAGTTTCTAACTTAAGATATGGTCCTAAAATATGAGCGCTATATTCGAAAAAACGAAAAAAATAAAAAAATTCATATCTAAGTTTTCAATGCAATTATCGAGTTTAGCGGGACGAAATACACAAGAAAATTATAGTGGCATTAAATTTACAGAAGGAGTTTTTCATTTTGTAAGACAGTGTAATCAATATTTATGCGAGAATAAATAAAAGAAATTTTAAATAAAAACATGGAAAAACGCCTTTTTCGAAAGTTGATACTACAAGATTGTTTTCGCACAAATTTCTTTAACATTTTATTTCATTAAAATGCCAAAAGTATGTTTTATCATGCAAGAAACACATTTTAAAATTACGTTAATGCATAGTTGGTGCCTCTTCGAGAAACGTGTATATAACACTTTAAGTACAAAAATTGAAATCGTCCCTCGTAAAAGACTGACTTTCGAATTTGGCACACTTTGCCATTCATTTTAAATGATTGTCTCCCCAGTGCTCCGACTTATGGAAGTGTTTGGAATATGGAAATGTTTAAATAAAATCCATTACTTTTTTTTATTTATATTATATTGTTTATTAAGTAACAATCTTCAAAAGTGAGTAGCACCTATAACAGATGAAGAAAACGATACCCATATAAGCAAGATGTGCTTCATTTTTGATAAAAGATGAATATGTAGGTTCCGATATGTACTAATAACAGACGTCCAGACTCACACGTTCTTTGTACGCCTAATGATGGTCCAGCTTTTATCCATTACAAGATATATTTGTTTTACGTTCATTATTTACTCACTGCACGTTCATTATAGTCCATTATACGTCCATTCTATTTACACGATGGACGATCGATGGACATCCTCGCCAGTGATAACAGGACGTACGTTGGACGTCTAATCTACCTGTTCTTGACGTGCTATTTCGAGGGGAAACACATCACTTCTTTTTATCATTTAGTTTTGAAGAAGAGTGACCTATTTGTATATTGTCACTATTTTGAGTGTCTTTTCAAAAAGTCGACGCTTTAACAATTTTTTATTTACCATATATATTTGAATAATGGATGAGCAAAATAAAATATTTAAAATCATCTTCCTCTACTCATTGCCATGTTATCCAAGTTTATTTTCTATTTCGAGAAATGATTCCCGACAAACATTTGTATCCATTCCGGAAATAGTTACCCAGCAAACAATCACAGAAGTTATGTCACAGTTATGTAATAGTTACATTAAAATGTCGCCTCAAAATTGTCACAGTTACATAACAGTGATTGTGGATTGTGACGTAATAGTTACATAGCATGTTTGAGTACAATAGTTACATAGCAATTACGTCACAATCACTGTTATGTAACTGTGACAATTTTGAGGCGATATTTTAATGTAACTATTACATAACTGTGACATAACGTCTGTGATTGTTTGCTGGGTAGTCAACCACATAATCACGTCGCTCTATTGTTTTTGAACTTTGTAGGACAGCCAATCGGGCAACTCACGCGGCATCGACCGCCAGCACTCATGACAACGATTGTAGCGTACAACATACTCCAGTTCTTAACCTGAGCATATAGGACTAGAGATGTAGTCCTCGTAAGGTTAATCGTTCAGCGGATTAGTGATAGAAACGGTAAGTTCGTAATACTATATTATCATCGCATTTTAATCGATGAAGGTGAATCCTCAACTTCCTTCGGCATAGTTTCCTCGTCAGACCAATTTCCGCATCCGTCTGTTCGCAACGTCTGATTCCCCAACTTCCTTCTTCAATCACACCCTCCATTGCATATTATCGCCAAGTTTCTTGGAAATCGCCCACTTTCGGAAACAGAGAGATCATTCGTTCATTATTCCTCCGATCCGTAATGCTGAGTAGATTTCACGGCGTATCAGTACCGTAGCGCGACGGCAAGGCGGCGCGCGCCGCCGTTTGTTTGAATAATCGTCCAAGTTGCAGTAATCGAGCTCGTTTACGCGAGGCCACCTGACAAAAGATGGAATTAATTAGGAGGCAGGGATTTCAGCGCTGCGAAACCCTACTGGCAAACGTCCAGTAAACAAGTAGGTATTGATTCAAACGGCAAAGGTTGACCGGGGGCGTAAATGGTGGAGGGGGGGGGGGGGTAGAACTGCAGCCCTGCGGGGCGCGGCTCGCATTAACTAGCTGTCCTGCGTATTTATCCGCGAATTTATGCTTTCCTACATATGCGCCACCGTTTAAACACGCAGAGTGCCATGGGGCGCGCGCGCGCTAGCGCTCGAGCTCGCATACCGCTTGCGGGCTGCAACGATGAACATTCAACGCGTGAAATACAACGAACCGCGCACATGTGTCAATTAGTATTCAATTTACGACTACCGACCCGAAACCCATCGGCCGCCTGCATTCTGACCGATACCGCGCGCTGGAGTTGCTCGCCTCCCTTCTGCGAAATGACGTGCCCGAATGTTTCATGTATGCGAAATGAATACGCCCATGGAAAACAAATAACTGAATATCAGGATAATGTACGTCGGCCGTATCGATATTGTTTGCGGAGCTGCGGACTTGTAGTTGCGATTATTCCGGGAGCAACGGTCACTGCTGTCGAAACAGCGTGGCTGATTCTTTTCGAAGCTTTCGTTCGATTCTTACCGCTGGAATCAATTGTAACTAGAATTGATAACCATGCTACGCAGGTTATACGAGTTGGCTTGCTTTCATTTGTATGTATATGTTTGGGTGATATGTATATATGTACAATCCACGTGGTAAAAACTTGATGGGTTTTATTTTGTCCAGTGTTTTCAGGCACGATTTATCGCACGCTATAAAGTAACCGTCCTAAAAAGACGCGACATCAGGAGAAAAAAAAAAGTTTACATCAAGTTTCGATTAAATCAACGAAAATATATCAATCCGCGAATGTTTTATCTATCCTTGCACTTTCGGCGCATCTTTATCAAAGAAGAAGCTTTATCTCCTAGGGCACTTTATACAGTTCCGGAGTTTCGTGCTGCTCGTTTTTATTTGTTGGTGGATATTGTCGTGGCGACGTAATTCGTTAGTTCGTCTGCGGTAAGAGTCTTAGAAAGAGCAGCCTTTTCTATACGGTATGTTTGAGTACAATCCAGATATTCAGCGGTACAATGCCGAGTGCAGTGTGTATACCACTAAATTCGTTCGCCATCGTCGTTTTCTCCCGCTCGTCCGATATTTTTCGAAATTTTGTTCCTTTTAGCGTCTTGGACACAGCCCAAACTTAGTCCTCACTGCCAGCCTAACTTCCGTCTGTAGCGAGACGAATGAGCCGGTCGCGTCTCCGCTTCGCCTTCTTTCGACTCTATGCTCCACCTCACAATCCACCCATTCCTGTACTCACTTCCCTACCAACTTTTAACCTTCCGCTTTTTCCCTAAGCCGGCATTCTCCGCTTTTCGTTTTCACTCTGCACTCCTCTTCCCCAATCTTTCCCTCGCATTCTTCCTTCGCGTCCCACTCGTTCTTGGTCTCGCGTCCCACTACTGCAGCTCGAAGTTACTTATAAGTTATGTTTTCGAGTGAACTTCGCTGGCACTGCGGAATTTCGAAACTTTGATATTCAATAACTCTTGACCCCCACACCGCTAGCGTCGTCGACGCGGATTCTTCATTTTTCGCTCTTTCGTCGGAAAAAGGCCGCGTCCGTTTCTACGAACGAATATCATGCTCTCTTACTCTCCCGCGCTGCCGTTCTCTCTCACTCCCTCCCTTCTCCATCCATTTCTATTACCACGAGAGATTTTTCTTTACTCACTTCCGACGCGGAAGGACTCTTTCGGCGACCAATTCGTGTTTTCTCCTTTTTTCAACTGCTTCTCCCTTATCTAGCCTTTATATTATTCCGATTCGTCCTTCCGAATGGTCCATTCTCCTCGTCGACCTTTCCTCGTGTGTTTTACAACTCTGCTTTCTTCGCCTGCACTTCAGCAGCAACTTGCGTTTTTTTCCAATTTCCTGCATTCTCGTAGACGTATAGAATCCCAGCATCGAGTTTGTTCGCGGAGTGTTTTTACCGACCGAAAGACGATCGAACAAGTACGTGCCGACCAGTCGGCTATAGAAATTAAATTTGCCAACGCGAAAGCTCATCCGCGCCGGAACTTGTGGGGAATTGTACGCATGACTACGACCGACCGAAGACTACAATAGTTCATCAGGAAATACCGCCGAGGGACCGGTGCTTCATAAAACGATTGATAAGTTCCTTGCCGTCTCTTGGATTTGTCCAACGAAAAGCGTAGCGCGCAGAGCACACAATCGCGTCGTATTAGTGATAGCCATGTAAAATTCGCACGGGAAATACCACTGCCTCGAATTTCAATGTGTTCCCCAACTCACGTGATATTTACGATCACTCGTAAAAGTGCGACCGCGAACTTCTGTTGCTCTCATGCTTACTTATTCCCGGGGCACCTGCAGTTTTGCCGACTCTACTCTATTATCTTACAAGGGGCAGTGTATTGTTCGTTTTATTTCATGATACTAGCCTTTTTTATACCGTATCACTCATCTTTCGTAATGAGGCGAACTAACGAGGCAATATTGGCAAAAAGTATAGAAAAATATTTTTATTACATGCATGGTGTGCTGATTTGATAGCAAAGTAGCAATTTTTTTGATAAATGTGGCCGCCATATCGAAATAGTAGAGAATAATAACTAAATTTGAAACGAGTGAATACATCATTTGCAGATCGAGAGAATAACCCCGTAATGTCTATTGTAATATAAAACATAAATCAAATGAAAATTTTCTCGAAATCATTCTAACAACGTATATACGGTACTGCAGAAAGCTAGAGTCGCGAAGATACGATTTATAAATGAAGTTACCAGCAACAATGAACAATTAGAATTGAGTGATTCAAACGAGATGAAAAAGTCTCGTGGAAAGATTACGCGGGACCCGTCCACTTCCATTCAGTGGATTCCATTAACCTGAGTTATATTCCAGGTTTCGCCAATCGATTAATTAACTTCCGACTTTGCCGGAAAGTCAAAGACGTCGCGTTATATGAACACGCGGGCACTTCGCTCTCGCGTCGAGAAATTTTATAGTTACCGCGAGGGAGGGCGAAGTACTCGTGGATTTCTTGAACGAGTTACTCGGGGACTCAAGATCCACTAAGACACAAAGGTGTGGGAAGGGAGAAAGGAAGAAACGAAGTAAAGAAAAGAATGGGTTAACGTAGACCCCAATTATCTCTCTAACCTCAACCTCAGAGACAGAGACTTTCCGTGGCACAATCGTTTCTCGTGGCCTCTCCACGAGGTCAATCTATATGGGCTGGTGGCACAGACCTGCTACTGTTGGTACTTGCGGTGGTGGTGAACGTCTGTTTATCTCGTGTAGACATTTTTCTGCTACGATATTATGATTGCTTTAATGTCTTCATAGCGATTAAAGGAACGAATTGTATGCATTTTTCTTTTTTGTAATTGGATACTTCTAATTTTTTATGAAAGTAATTTCCTTTTCATCCAAAACTTTGACGTAACCTACTTTATAAGTCCAAAAACAATTTTAAAAGGGTAATCAAAGAAGATTAAGTCGCGTCTGCAGTAAACATTCATCATTGGGCTAAAAAATGTCGAAGTTAGGCAGAATTGCAAATGGAGTAACTACACATTCGTCATAAAGTTGGTAACATATGTATGCATATGTCAGATGGAGAGATGACGGAGCAATTAGCCGAAGAGCTCCGTGACTGTCGCTCAGCCGAATGAGAAATGAACTCCCACCTGATGATCGTATTCTCGCGGAAGTAGGAGACGCGTTGCGTCTATTACTTAGCCGGGACTTAGTATTATCAAATTTCGTAGTCAAGAATGAGGAACATCTTTAATGAAGGAAGTTCTTACGTATACGGTGCCATAACTTAGATAATCCCAATTAGCACGAAATTCCAGCGGGGCCATCGTTCCACATGTTGTATCTGCGTCCTACAATATATTTGTCCGCACCATATAGGCATGGTAATAAAATGATGAATTTACTAGGGAGAGTTTCTAATAAATTCTAAAATGATACATGCATTGATACGTAATATCGCTTACGTAACAAGTCTGAGTATTTTCAGTGTCCGAAATTAGGAATATCCTCCAGACTTAAAAAAAAACCTCATTTAATTAAATATTCACCCTAAGTATTGGAGCCGAAATTCGATTTTAATTGCAGCCAATTAGCATTGCGAAAATAATTCGCATTAAAAGCGCGTTTAATAGTACAGATTGTGATTTAATTCTCAGTGCCGGTCTCGCAGTTTCGCGTTCGTACTGCCGTTCTCGTAGTATCCCGAAAATCGCAATTAGTCGGGTGTCGTCGAAAACGGGGTCGTTCACTGGCGCATCACCGGCGGCTGCAGCTGCCAGCCGCGGCGATAAAAGAAGCGAACGAGCCGGGTAGTCCGCGGACAATGCGAAACGATTTCAATCGCGGTTCGTACGGCCCAAGCGCGGGCTCGGCCTGTCGTTCGCTCGCTGATGCAGAGCATTGCTGTAGGAATCTACTCGTTCTCGTTTTTGAATTCATCCAACGAAGCAATTCGATGTGAGAACTCGTCAAAGTGCCAAATCCCTGCAGGGAGACAGAGACATACGCCACTTTTGTGCCTCTGACTTTCTCTCAATCTTTATCCGTCTCTCTCTCTCTATCTTTCTCTCTCTCTCTCTCTATCATTTTCTCCCCCTTAGCGATACTCCTGTGCGCTTATACCCGTGCTTTCGGTAGCATGTCGAAAAAGAAAGCTTATAGTCCACGAATTGAACTATCTCTGTTCACGATATAATCCTTTTAAACGAATCTAGCCCCACTTCATGATATTGCATTGATCAATCAGGATCACAGCTATATTATTCATGAAAATCTGTCCGAACGCTTTGGACTAACACTGCAATATCGAACACGGTCACATGTGGGCAATATCGTACTTTTCCAACTTTCCTGTCGATATTGACAAAATTCCCTTTATCTGTGTCAACATATAAATATTTAGCTTTCGTAAAAACTTCTTATAATAAAACTTAAAAAAACTGCCTATAATCCTTGTCATAAACCCTACGGTTAGCTGAAAGATTTGAACAGATACATCAATTTTTTTTATTCCATTAACATTAGTTTGTTTAGCACCTATCAAGCTTGTTAGAAGATTAATTTAAACGCAACGCATTAAACTTGCATGAAGATGAATTTCGTTACCAATTAGCACTGGACGTAAATTGGACATCCATGATTCGTCCAATTTCCGTAGATGCAAATTGGATGTACATTGTGTGTCCATATATGTATGAACAATGGACGTGTGCATTTGTCTTTTCCTTTTTTTTTTTTGTTTTGCTTTTATTGAATCCTCTGCGTCAGTCAATATAAAGAAAAATCCACTTTAGAAAACCAAGTTTCCGAAATATCCATTTCAAGGCACCGATAATAAGTCAATAAAATGTTTGCGAATTCAAGGACATGTACTTTCGGGCAACTTTAGATTAGGCAATAAGAGTAACACATATTGGGAATCGGCATTGAAGGAACATACTCGAAGAAAAAGCCCGATTTCGAGATTTATTTCTTGACCCGATACATTTCTTGCGGAATCTGTATTCAGCATCGTTTCCTTACCGGAATTATTGCATTCAGGTAAAATTGACTTTTCTTAAGGAACATTCGATGAAATTCATAAGAACGTTCCGAATGACCGTTCTCGCTTTAGAAAACGTAGCTGAAGGCGCCAATCAGCGGCCCTATTGGTTTAAGTTACCGTATCATCGCCTTCTTGGCGTATCTATTTTCGCTTGACTTCATATGAATAGGCATCGACGACCAATCCAATATTCCAAAGCAGTACGAACGTTCGAGCACGTTCGACTACCTGCTCCATACGATCGTCTCTTGTGAAGGCCTCCCTAATAGCTCACGTACGTTTCTGCGTATATCCGAGTCCACGTCCGAATCTACCTTTCATGTATGTACACGCCAAAAAAATTGCGACTGTACATACGTACACCAAGTAAATGATACACCTCTGGAATAATGTCGATCTTTAAAATGTGCATGCAAGCAGCCTCTTGTAGTGTCTGCATTGCAGTTTATTGATGTAAATTGTGAGCTGTGCAAGTTGATATGTTTATGAACAAATTCAATATCTATAAAAAATCGTATTAATCATAACTAAAGAAGTTAACCTTCGCTGCCCGTAATCTAGGTTTGTGATTCTTCAAAGTACCCGGCGCGATAAGTACATATGTGATTCTAGTGAATAGCAGAATACAAAAAAACCACCATTCAATTTGTCTCTCTGGATTCATCAGACAAAAATCAGTTGTCCTGATTGGTTTATATTTATTTTAACCACTCGATGAGCATGTCGATATGTTAATTATTACCCAGCTTATCTCACAATAGTAAAGCATCCATTCTTGACATTAAATGGATCCTTGACATTAAATAAAATTCCTTTATGTACCGTTGGATCCTAAATCCTCCTGCATCTTGTCAAAGAGCATCTGATGCTTGGTTTTAAGTTTATGTTCCACGGTCTTAATGACCTCCAATTTCGACTTAAGACGAGATTCACTCAACCTCCGTTCTAGATTAGTTGTTTTAAAACGAGCTTACAAGCAATTACTTCTAAGAGTAGACCATGAATCCAGACCAAAATTGTCTGCATGTCGCAATCGATCTGCAAGGTTACAATTTCAACTTAAATGGATGTAATTGCACCATTTGTTGTTAATTTATTATTCTTGCGTTATATGTTGGAATGCAAAACCTTGGAATTCAACTATATATTTCAAACTAATCTTATTAGTCTACATAGTTTATAGATACGTCAGATAACAATTTAAGTCCAGCTAAATCTAAAAAGGTCCGAAACGATCTGAATTCGGCTTGCACAAATCAGTGCTTTCTACGCACAAGATTTATTACTACTATTGAGACTTCATTTCTCTTATAAAAATAATCCCGGTTCAAAAAACAATCTTACTTTATATTTGGAACAGCGAAGGGCGCACTTGACTCCACTTCGGTGGAAACCACGTTTCAAAATTTTGATGCCGAGTTTATCGTAGCAGCAATAAGATACTTCGAAAAGATGTCCGAGTTTCTATGCGGCGTTTTGTCGGAACGATTCCATGGATCATTCGCTCGATTGAGCAACCACGAACTCAACAGTGGTTCTCCGATAATTCGGCTCCGGGCCGTAGTTCAGTTGAACATAACGGGTAAGGCGTCCAGGACGAACCGATATGATTATTTCGGGGTCAGTGCGAACATGCAGACCATCGCTATACGAGACGGTTACTGCACGGCACGTCGCTGCGGGCGGGGATGTAATCATGAGGTTGGCTGCTCTCTCCACGCCACGAATTCATAGCGTAACGTGTGGAATCCTCGAGGACATCAATCCACTCAAACATCGAATTGACCAGTAATCAGAATACCTCATTTTTTCCAGAGAAAATAAACTTTAGCATCAACGACATCAATTAAGAAAGTATTTTATTTCATTTCTACACTTAAAACTAGCATGATTGCCATATTTGGCTACATGGTTGTACCAACCATTTTATTTTGAGAAACAGGTTCCGGCTGTATTGATGTCTGTCACACCAATGTATACTATGCTAAACAGAGACAACAATAGGGTTAGGATAATCACAGTTTCTATAGTCGACAAGACGATCTTCACTGCAAAGTACCTAATTTCCTTGTCTATTATGTATTAATGACACAATTTATGTGCAGGAAATATATATTGAATAGGAACACTGTATAGATATAGGGGTACCAACCAAATAGATGTACATACCGTTTACAATTTCCAAATAATTTTGTTGGATCTATGTGTGGTTGGTACACCTATACTATTGCAAGCATAACTAAACTATAGTTAACACAACTATATTATATCAACTTTCCATTATGGAAGTTATTGAACCAAAAATCGCTTTTTCTTTATATCTCGACATTTTGAGGTGTCCATAACATTTGTGGATTATTGATGACGCATGTACGTATTATATAAAAAAATGGTGATTATCTCATGATAACATGATTATAGTTATTAATTGTTTTCAAAGGAATCGGTTCAGTTGTTTTGGAAAGTTTGATCATTCAAAAGCCCCAAAAAGCAAATAATAGTAAAACCGATCGAGGGAATCGTTCCAAAGTCACAATGTGCCCCTATAGTTTTCTATTTTTTTTTCCTTTAAAACGGATTATCTTTGAAGATGATAAATATGAAACAAGACCAGCTGTCACATGCACTTTTAAAGGAAGCAGTGAAAACTGATTTATAATTTTATTAACGATTCCAAACTAGTTTTGTTGACGTTTAGATTGTAATCGAAAAACTGAAATGTTGATTACAATGATAATGCTTAAATGTTCACTCTACATTCAGAAATGAGGATAAAGATGAAATATTTTCATGTAGATTAATTATTATTAATATGCTCACTAACTTTTACTAGTGCAAATAAAATGAATGTCATTTTCTCCAGTAGTATAATAACATTCTCGTAGTTATTTGCGTTATAAGAGATAAACTGGTGTTAATCTGATTTACATTTTAATTACTCACATACATAAAGTGGTGCGTGTTATTCCGTAATGCTTACTATCGCTAAACGCATATCTGCACTAGTATATATATCTGTTATGCTAATTTGTAATCTTATTTTTTCTATTTTTAACATAATAGGATTTCTACAATTTATGAGACATCCAGTCGTGATGGTATATATTATAAACTGGATTTAACTAGTCTGTTGCAATAAGTTTCTTTAAATAACAAATCCAATATTCATATTTTAGAAAATTACTAAATTAGTTGTAAAGTGAGGACTTTATGGCAGTTGTATCATGCTCAGACAATATAAGCACTATATACGTTTCAACGTTCATTTTTCCAACTCAAAAGTATTCTTGTCAAAGATGCACTCCGATGGTTTCGAAAAAAATATTTTTCAAAAACAGGAAAAAATAAACTGTTCCAAAATACATATATTTGATTTTCAGAAATATCCAATGTTTACAAACATCGGTCTCGCTTATTGTGCTCGAAAATTCTTGGAACAATCTACTGTTTTTTAAATCAACGTAAACAAATACTGTTGAATCAGTATATCAACATTTCCTTCGTGATTTTTTATGAACGTAGGATACATTATATAATTCATAACCAAATACTTTCAAATGTACTCAACTATTGAGAGCTTAAAGAAAAACGGCCTTTACGTTATACATCACCATTTGTGATTCTGTAACAATTCATGTTACTGTTCATCGTAAGACATCCGGTAGCCATCTATTTTTATTTTGCACATCTATATAAAGGGTTCCCACATTGTACGATGCATTAAGAAGCCTAAATATAAAAACCTATAAATATACCAGATCCATATCTATTGCACTATTATGATCGAACGTCATACATATACATTTGTAAGGGCCTGTAAATCTTTACAATGTATGTCGATACCCCAGAAACACTGAGCACCCCAAATAGCTGTAAAAGAGCTGCGGTGACCAAAATGAAGCCATTTTTCGTAGCTACAACGTCACCGCAGCTATCGGTGTTACTTGGGTAGTATACCAGCATAGGTAGACGAACAAAGAACTTTTTATAGATATGTTGTTTCTAAACTTGTATAACCCTTATAAGAATAGTTGTCGCTTGTCGGCCATTTCCGTCTTACTTCTCGTGGATGGTCACAGCAAAAAAAGTCCCAGATTAGGCACGAAATATCCTACGTTACAATGCACACATGGTTAAGTTACAATATAAATGTATACAATATTTAAAATGGGACAATTACTCATTCGATACATCGCCAATACATCGATTTTCAAGATAATTCATTTTCATGAAACTGTTCAAAAGTATAGACTGGTACATGTAAACTATTTGCCGCTCTGTATGTATAAGTATATACAAATTGCATTGAGGTATCTTCTGCCTAAGATCGATCGACCAGTCGATAGACCGATGCTCCGTCACCCTCGACTTCGTACTGACAAATGTTCCTTCTCTAAAGCATTACCCGTGAATAGTGATAAATTTTCAAGCGCACGGCCTTCACCAAGACTGCTAGTCCGAGCCGAGTTCATTACGGAAGTTCAAGCGCTGGCCTGGAACTCGGATACGACCAGTTTGATCTCGCGGCGATTACATCGTCATTGATTCCATCTAGTCCTGTCGTGATTTCCGCGTCGAAGTTATGCTGTAAAAAAAGTGCAATTCGTCTTTTACGGAATCACGACTTTTATTTTAGCTGCGAGAAAGTTTCATCGATACGAAAACAATTAATTAGCACAATATCCTATTAATTGTTAATTTGAGAAAATCTTCTGGATTGAATTATGGAAGAATCCGATCACTAATTACCATGTTGCCGAGAGTTCCGGTAAAGTTTGAAATTGATGAAATTAAAATATTAATCGTCAGAGTAAATTACTTTGTAGGCATTATAAGAATCATGTTATTTTCAACACTCCTGTCTTCGCATCTGAACTTATTTCCATAAGTTTTCCATAAGATTCATCCAATTTTTGAACCTCCTTTCGTATTGGTATTTTAACTTCAAATTACCCCAAAGTTCAATTGGAGATAAACATAAATATTTCTATGGACAATTACAATGTACCTTCGTGTCTTGTTCATGCAACGAATCGACGATTACGTATTTTCGTACTTATATTGATGGAATGAGGTAAACTGATATTTACTTCCGATCGAACTGAATATAATTTATATCTGAGAAGAATTGGAGTTGTAATAAATGGCTTCTTAAAATGAAATGCAAAGTCAATTGTGCATTCAAACCGATGAATTTGAATTTTCCCACGCGATAAGTAGGTCTGCGGTCTGACCTCGATACGAAATATTTTCTTAAGAATGAGAAACAAAATAAATACTATAATAATATTTGCCGGATCATCGACCATGATTCTCTTTATAAACACTCGAAATTTCAATAAATGACATTCCGATTCAATGCATGCGTGAAAAGTGTATAAATTCCCATAATTCTATTACAAAACTGACGATCGTCCCGCCCCGAACTACCGGTTACATTTTCAGTAAAATCGCCAGGGAGCCTCGATTTTTACTCTTCACTCGCGTCAATTCGCTAATAGGTGAAGGGGGAAAAGGTACAATCGGATTAATGACATCGTCGAAATTGCGTCAGAATGCATGAATTGGTATTCTATACGTTATTTAGCATTCGATGCAATTGAGCTTATTTAAGCCATGCGGAAATTCGGCTGGTCATCGCGGCTGCATGCAGTCACCGTACAGGCTGGGGGTGTACACTCGAGTACCTACTGTCCACGCACGCAGGCACACGTACACCAGTAAATACTGGCTCCAGTCGTCGAATTTCCGGGGACTTTTAAAACCCTTTCGTGGTATCGGTTAGCCACAGTGTTTACTGCACCGTAGGAACTGGGCGAAATGTCACGACTGACAGTGTTTACGCTAATCCGGGAGCAAAATTCAAAAGCCGGTCCTTTTCTGCTAAGCGATACCCATCCTATCGATGACGGCTAAAATAACGCAATTAATTCTCGATGACCGTTTAATTCAGATTTGCCCTAACATCCGTGATTACGAGCACTTGAGGTATATATAATTGATTTATAAATAATCTGGAATTCAATTTTAAGTACCTAATACTGATTCACGTAATTGAATGCATCCGAATAATATTCAATCTTGATTTTATTCTTCGTGACAGCTTATATAAAATATTATATCAAGTTTTTTTTGGTTATAGAATTATGTAAATTATATCGACAGTTGATTTGTTTGTTGGATGAATCGGTTGTTCGAATTATAATGTATGTGTACATTTATGCAACTTGATCAACAATGTGATAATTTTTGTATAAACAATATAAAGACCATCCGAAAATTAATGTATCTAATTTCAACCCAGGGCAATTTCAAAGTTAGTTGGTGTCTGAATCGAATTTTAAAATTGGTCTTTATTAAAAAAGCGCGTTATTAAGCTCGTTCGATATAACGATAAAAACTTTATCAATGATAAAACTAGACCGTTTACAATTTTTTATTTAAATGTTGTAATGGTTAGGACTTGGGAGTAGATTAAATTTATAGTTCTTAACCTCAAATTCCCAAATCCGGTGAATTTATTTTATTTTCTTTTTTTTTTACAAACTTTGAAGATTCAGGGGTTCGCGATTTTTTAATCACCTTCGATTTAAAATAATATCGGTAAACTTTCAATCAGCATAAATCTT
>JAPYZR010004018.1:0-13083 GCA_030522945.1 Trichopria nigra
AAAATCCGAAATAAATTATGTTCTCTTACCAGCAACAAGAAAAATTTATTTCGGATAATTCTCGTTTAATTTTGAACCAATTTCATCGATATTTTTTAAAGGATTGTATATGTTATGTAGAATCACCCTTCCAAAGCCTAAATTTTGAAAAAACATTTCAATCACTTTTTATTCATACTTTTATGATTAAAAAGCTCGGTCGATAACTGTTCTACTTTAGAACCACCTTAATCCCTTTTTAAATTTTGTTTTAGGAATTTGTGTATATTCTTTTATTTCTGATCATTTTTTTATCTATTATTAACACAATGATATCGGTCGAAACGTTGGTAAATAGAGAGATAACATCCAATGACATTATTTTGTGATTTTTCGGTAACTTAATAGTTTTCAATTTTTCTCTGCAATGCCAACTGTCGGTAATATGCATGGTTGTTTTACCAACAATATTTTGTAAGAATAGTGTAGAAAAATTTTGCAAGATTGCATGTAGGCGAGTTTATACTTGATATTATTATTCTTAATGTAATGTAGCACGAGCGTATTGTTTACCATTTTTACGAATTTTTGGTAAACAATACCTAAGCTCGAGGAATTACACCATTATAGGTTTTCAATGTCTTGCCTTTCGATAAGATGACTGTTGTATTGCCTTTGTCGGCATGAGTGACTATTATATCCTTTTCTTTTTCAATAAACTCTGTAAGTATATTTAAAATATGCTTAGGTAAGTTATTTTCTTTTGACCTACTGTTATCTGTATTGTTGGATACAATCTCTCCTAACATTACTCTTTGTTATCAGTTGTTACATTTCCCTCAGTGTTGTACGACATTATCGACTTTTGATAAAACATCTTCTATGCTAGCGATGAAGTTGTGTATCGGAAATTTATTAAAGCATATTTTTCACCGAGGGCTATTATATCTATTATTTCTTTAAGAATATTGACATTGGTAAAATGTTTTATCCAGTTTCGCTGTGTTTTAGGAATTATCCGTATTAATTGAGAATTTATGTTTTATTGTTGTTGTTTTCTCTTCATCCATTGCAGTGTATTTCGTAAAACAACTTATATTTTTCATTTCTTAACTGGCTGATTTTATACTGTGCGTCCGAAATTTCTAAATTAAATAATAGATTAACCGATTTATTGCAGAAATTATTGACTTTGTCTTTAACCTTGTACGAAAAGGATCCTTTAATTTTTGACAATATTTTATTAATGTGAGTAGGAATAACTTTTTATAAACCCAAACACAAAAAATTATGGATAAAAAATAATATTTTTGTAAATAATTTATAAAGTAATAAATATTTTATTTCCGCCCCTTCCTTAATTCTCTATCTTTTCGTGAAGTATGTGATTGTATTTCTGCACTTTTAAAGTAGAGTCCATTACGTTTTGTAATTTTTACAGTATATGTTCAAATATGAATGCCTTTGTGACATAAAATATCGTGTACATCTTGGGAGATGCGTCATTATTGCCCTTATTCGATGTTCGAATCACTCGTCTCTGTCTACTACTCGTCCTGCAAACATCGCATGCGCGGGCAATAATGACAGGCTGTTCTCCCTATAGGCGTACAATATTCTATACTGAAATCAAAAAACCAAAAATATTTTGGTAAAAAAAAAAACAATTATAGAAGCATAAAAACAAATTGTTTTAGGTTAGGAATTGACGATCAATCCGCTTTAGCATCCCCTTAAGGAGGTGAAAAATCATTTCTAATAAGTCGGTCGGCCATGTTGGATCAGCCATTTTGAATTGAAAATATGTTACGGAGGTTTTGTAATCGACGCATAAACAATACTAGAAATTCAGGAATGCATTCTGGATGATTTATATTCATACATTTCAAGTTACCGTTGTGTTTTTGTAATTGTTACTACAAATAGTTGTAAAGTAACGTAATGTACAGATCAGCGCTTTTAAGATCGCAGAAAGTTCTGGAGATCATCGCGATAGTCTGCGTCGCGATAGTCTGTAATACCAAAAGGTGGTATTTCTATATAATTTCTATATAAACACTTGGCGATAATAATTAAAACGAATTTGTCTTATTGTTCTGATAAGTGGGAATGTTTGGTTCTAAACACAGTACTAAAAACAAAGAAACAAAATGATATTACATTTCAAATACCATTTTCAAATTTTGAATATATGCGATAACATAACTTTATATACTGGGTGTCCCATAGCTTACAGATAATATTTTAAGAATCTGCGCACAATTTTGAGCAATATCGTCCTGTATCAAAATTTGATCCGATGGATGGATTAATTATGGCAAAGTGTTTTCGATTGGCCCTTACGGCCTATTCAAATACACTGACACGAGAGGCCATCAGGTGGATCAACGGCATATCAAATGTGCAAAGATGTCCCCTTATCATAATGTACCTAAATTATAACCTAAAATAGGCTTTGTCATATAATTAAACTATCAAATAAAATTTTGAAATATTATCCGTCAGTTGTGGGACACCCGAAGTAAGTACTTTCGTTTGATGGTGGTCACCTTTACTCCTCAGAGTACATTTCAATTAAGTAACATGTTGTTTTTGTATTAAGGATATAAAACGAATCGATTCTTATGTATAAACTAATTCCATGTTCAGAGTACGATGTCTTTTACGCATTTCGAAACTCCAACCTCGAGACCGATAAGTCTGGCAACAAACGTCTCGGTCGAACTTGGCGGATACCAGGTTGCACTCGAAGATGTTTTAACCTGGTTATTGGAAGCGGAGGATAAACTGAACAATGCCCCTGAGCCAGGCTCGACGTTGAACATTTTGAAAGAACAGTTTCACGGGCACGAAGCCTTTCTGATGGAGCTGTCCGGACACCAGGACGGCGTGGGTGCTGTTTTGGAAGAAGGTGCTAGACTTTTGGGCGACGGTGGCTTGCAGAAGGACGAAGAACACGAGGTTCGAATGCAGATGTCATTGTTGAACTCACGATGGGAAAATCTTCGAGTACGATCCATGGAGAGACAGACGAAGATTCACGAGGTAAAAAAAATGATGGTGTCTGCTTTTCCGGATATATTTACGTTCTTTCAGTTTTTAGGAAGTCTTTGCTTTAAACCTAATTGTTCACATGACTAGTGATGAGAATGTAAAAAAGGGAACGCTTCGAGGCAATCGGTAAATTTTAAAAATGAATTTTTCCTTGTCAGGTCCTCATGGACATGCAGCAAACCCAACTGGATTCGCTGCGGGAATGGCTGATGAAGACCGAGGATCGAATATCCCGTATTGCAGGATTGGAGAGTAAACTGAATCTGGATGAGCAACTGAAACAATTGAACGAGCTGGAGTTGGATATCGATAGTCAACAAAGTGTGGTAAACAACCTGAAGAATATGGTAATAGTAGTGGACGAAGAGAATTCCGAGACGGTGTCCGCGCAGATGGAGGATCAATTGTCGGCACTCGGCGAACGATGGACTCACATCTGCAAGTGGCAGGAAAAACGTAGGAAAAACTTGCAAGCACTCTCGATGCTCTGGAGGGACGTGACCGACGATTATAAAAAACTGATGACGTGGCTGACCCAAACGGAAATCACGTTGAAACAGATGGAGGCGAGTCCAGCGTCCGAAATGGGCGAAATTCTGGATCGAATAAAGAAATTGAATTTGCTGAAACTGGAGATGGACATGACGCAAAAGAAGCTGATTTCTTTGCAGAATTCCATTCAAGACTTCGAAGGTCAGAGTTCTTCGTCCGACTTTGTCAATATGCTGGAGAAAATTGAGAATCTGCAGGACCGGTGGGAGGCTGTCGGTCAGATCATGGAGGTTCAGACCCAGAGGGTAAGCATTATTTATAGATGACTGTTTTATCGGCTGGTTTTTAAATGACTTTAATTTCTGTAAAACAAAAGTGACGGTGAAAAGTTGTGTATTTCAAAGTACGCTATTGGTAATTCGTCTGATAAACATACAAAACAATTTCTTTTGTACGAGATAAATGCGTACAGGAAATTCAGGTCATTAACGATCGAATTGGTCAGAAAGAGCCTGTTGAAGACTATTGAATGTAGCTGTTCATAGAACTTTCCACAATACCACTCGTGTGTGAATAGAGCCGCCGCAGGCCTTTTACTATTTTTAACCTTTGCATTCAATAGCGTGATTCAGGAAGTAAAGCAATGTAGTTTTGTAGAATTTCTGTCAAAAGCTGTTTACAAAGCTGCAATTTTTATAATTTTATCAATATCAAAGGTTTTAAGACGTTTGATAAAAAATCTATTTTTGACAATTGATGAAACAGATTATCGTCGAATATAATAAAATAACTGCGAGATCCAGTGTCAAGAATGATAAGGGGTGATTTCTGTAGATTATTTTACACTGAAATCGAATCGGACTTTAAAATTTCTCCAACAGGTCAGGTTTCTTTTTAATTTGGAACCTATCCCAAATTTACGTTGTAAACACAAATTCATGTTGAAAAATGGTGTTTTTTTTTACATATTTTCTGAAAAATGAATGAAAATTGCAATTTTCAATGACGCTATGGAGCAATTCTAATTGGTTTTCAGCACAAAAAAATCTCTGCAAGAATATCCCAAAACCATTTTTGACACTAAAAAAATTGAATTTCGCAGCCCTGTGTATAATGAACGTAATGGAATGAGAAATGACGAAAAGAAAAATAATTTCTTGTTTTCAGATATCAAATTCTGGATTTGAAGTGGATTCGATTGACGCACAGATGAGTGTTTCAGCTGGAAATGAGTGGATGAAAGAAACTATAACGAGCATCGCTTACAAAGATGACTATTCTAAAATGGTAATTTCGTAATTCGATATAATCCATTTGACGTATATTCATAAAAAACAATGTAAAAAGTGTTCTAAAATAGCTTTACAATTGAAAATATATATAGTTTCTGTTTAATTTGAATATTTGAGGGTAGCGACTGATTTTATCGACCGATACGCTTTAAGGGGCTACTAAATCGACTCAGTCGATAACGTCATGTTCCTAACCTAGAATATTCAAATTAAACAGAAAGTAAATATATTTTCAAGTCGAAATCGATTTTAGGGCGCTTTGACGCATTTTTTATGAGTGTAGGTCAAATTTTAGCGAAATCGGTTAACAAACGAGAGAGAATTCGCAAGAACAAATTTTTGTATTGGTCATGCAGTTCGCATTGTTACCTCCGAACTCTACTCTTGCGAATTCTCGCTTGTTTCTGAATCGATTTCGCTGAAATTTGATCTATACTAAAATAGTAATTCATTGTGAATTATCAATGGAAGATGTGTGTTTTTTAAAGAAAATAAGTCGTCGGTAAAAGCGAGTTTGATCAAAGTAGCGCGTCGGTATTTATTAAATTATCATTTTCTAGGTTAGGAAATTACGTTACCGACGGAGATGTAGCATAGCATTCGACAAAATCCTTTTGTCTATATTCATTCGTATATTTATGCATGTTTACATTAATGACAATTAAGTAATTTTTAATTTTTAATAACAATTGAGTAATTGAATATTTTACAAAGACTGTAGTTGATGATACCCAATAATACCTTCAGATGGCGTGGTTGACGTTATGAATTTTGCACGTTTAGCATCTCCAAAGAATGAAAAGTTTTAACGCATTACGGTTTATCATAAGGAAATATTTTCAATCGTTATATGAAAGCTACACGAGTAAAGGATTTACTTTATAATAGTTCTTTGAAAAAGTTGAAACGTAACATCTTTCCAATTTCTTATTTCAAATAACAGCATCTAATGTCGTTTACAAAACGGATAATGATAACGTGATTGTTAAATGTTCCAGACGACTTCGCACTCGAAGAAACGTAAATTGGACAGCGCGACGAGGCAAGAATTCGAGTCCGCCTTGTTGAATCTGTACAAGTGGTTGGATTACGTGGACCTCGAGATTGGACGTTCCGAGGGGGTGTTCGACGAGCTGAGCGTAGACGAGAAGAAGGCCGTCTACGAGGACAATTTGGCGGACATCGAGGTCCACCGTGGCGAGTACGAGAAGGTCCTACAGCTGGGCAAACGACTAGTGGACGAGCTGGCGGAGGCGAACGAGCCGACCGACGAGGAAGAAGTGAAAATCAAGAACGTGGAGAAGTGTTGGGAGGCGACCAACGCGCGATTAAAGGAAATTAAGGAGAAGATCGATTTTCTATTGGAAGTCAAGCAGCACCGGTGTGATCTCGCCAATCTGCGCTTCATGTTGGACGGACACGCGAAATGGTTCGACGCGAACCACGAAAGCAACCAATTAGAATTGTTTAGAGTAAGATCGATTTTTTCGAAGACGTTTATTTTTGATTCCCTGCATGTTGCTCCTCCATTTATTGTAACGAAACCGTTAGATTTTTCGCGTGATATGCATGTATACGAAAGAGCAAATAAAAGGTATTACAAACAAAGAAACAAATCACCGATTGACAAGCTTCTTTTTACTGTGTTCAGGTCAAAATAAAATCGGTCAAGTCTTATGAAGACCGATTGAATAAGTTGACGAAAAGCGTAGCTGAGTTACTTGCTAATCCAGCAGCTGACAAGGAAGTCGCTTCCCTCGAGAGCGACGTGAAGCGGTTCGCTGTCGATTGGAAGGGATTCTTGAACAAGTAAGTAGTCGACGATAGGCTGGTCGGATCTATCGATCAGGATCTACCGTACGGAGCGGATTGCACTCAACGAGAGATTTCATTGCAGGCTTTACGAGCGGGAGGCGGCCTTGAATAGTGCCGCGGACAAAGTGCCACCTAAGAAATATAACGAGAAAATCGCTACTTTAACGGCCTTCATAAATAACGTGGAGGGCGTGCTGCTGTCCGAGCACGCGGTGATGACCGACGAGAGGAGCATGCACGACCAGGTAAGGCGTTTCGAGGAGCTGCAGGACGCGGTCAAGACCCACGAAGGCAGCTTCGAGTACGTAAATTCCGTCGGCCAGGAACTCATCGCGAAAATGGACAGGGACGTCCAGGCGGCCAGGATCAAGGACGAACTGCAGGATTTGAACACCAAGTGGAGCGACATTCCCATTATTTTGGAGGAGAGACTGAAGAAACTCGCGAAAGGTGGGGAATCAGAATTGTTGGGATTATTCGTTGAAAATCAGATGGCTGAATACGAGTTATCGATCGAAGAATCGATATTGGCATCTTTCTTATATACTTTGACATCTTGAGTTTGCGAAAGCTTTCTATTTTTTGCATTTGCAATAATTGAAGAAACTATGGAATATAATCTGGATTGTTTACATTCGTGCTTTTCAATAAGTTACTGCTTTCTTCTGCATATTTTGGTCGGCCATTTTGAATTCGTCATCTTGAAAAAGATTCTATCGATGAGATTACGGAAAGCTCTTGATGTTTGATATTATGAATCCAACATGGCCGAACAAAAAGTCGAACGATATATTAATTTCAATTTTTCATTTTTATTTTGTATCGTCGGCAGTTTCCGTCAGGCATTCCGAATTAATTGTAAATAATCGATATAATTTTATCGTAATACAGACATCGAGGCATTGAAGGTCTTCAACGACGATTTAAGCAGCATAGAAGAGTGGCTCGACAAGTCACTGAGGCACCTTCAGCAAATTTCGGAAAACGAGCCGATCGAGGACGTCGAGACGACCGAATTTAAATTGCAGCAAATTCGGGAGCTGGTCGACGAAATCGATCGAACCAAGCCGAGAATCGAACATCTCCAGACGTACACAAACACGCTATTGGAGAATTCAGAGCCCAAGTTCGCGGGGGTTCTCAACAATAAGCTGGAGGCGGTTTCGCGCCGGTGGAACGTCATCGTCGACGGGGCGATGCACCAGGGTGACAAATACGAAAACGCCTTGAGGAAAAATGACGAGGTGAGTCCTATGCCGTTTAAGAATGAAGATTGTCATATGTATTTCTACGCAATTGCTTCATTTTGTCCGTTAATTGTGAAAAAAGTAATTTTTCCCATGGATGGATTTTAAGAATTGAGATAGGTAAGATATCTATGACCGGCATAGGTTTTTTGCTGTTCTCCTATGCCATTGACTCGATGAACATAGATTACATGGGTATCAGATAAAAATGCGTTTAGAAAGGGGAAAGGGACAACGATCAATATTTAATACGAATGTAATAATAATGGAATGTTTTCAGATCATAAGTGGCATAGAGGATTTCACGAACTGGCTGTCAGACTTGGAGCAGGAAATTCCAAAGATCGAAGGGCAGATCACGTCATCGATCGAACTCTTTCAAGCACGTGGTCGGTTCCAGCTGCTGAAGGACAAGATCGACCGGAGAGTCGAGGAATTCCGCAACTTGAATGAAATGGGTAACGAGAAACTGCTGAGTTCGGAGGGGTCTTCCGTTCAGGAACTTGGCAGACGCTTCACCTATCTCAACGCCAGGTGGACAGACGTCACTGACCGGATTTACGAGCGCTATAGGCAATTACAAAACGCAACACACGAATACGGCGAATTTCGAGCCTTGGTTGCGCAAGAGAGCGACTGGCTGGACAAGCTGGAGAAGAGGCTGAAGAAGTCGACGAAAAACGCAGCGGACGCCGAAGAGATTTCTGAGGAACTTGATGTAGGTTTCTTCATATATTATGGCGTTCATTCATAATATGAAGTTGAAATTCAGCATCATCATTTATGATTTATGATTTACTGAAGTACATATTTTAAATTGTCATTTTAAAACTTTTTTATTATTATTATTTTAACAATTTTTTTTTAATTTTTTATTTGGTACTTAAGACGTTTAGTGCATTAACGACGTGCGAGTATAGGAAATAACCTGACAATTGTCGTTTTTTTTTTCTGGTCTATATTTTATATTTATACAAAAATGATACGTCTCGGTGACTGAATGTGTCACCATCGTAAATCCTCGTCTAAAAATTATTGTCGTAAATATTATTTTCTTTTACATTTAACGAGGGCTAACTATAAACTATACAATAATAAGTACATTGTTAAAAAATTAATACAATAAATAAATAAATTTAATTTACAATTTTGAATAATGAAATCTATAGATATCTAATTTATCTGTGTATAAATTTGCACTTGATATATTTTTGATGTCAATTTCATAATGCATAGAACTCCCTTAATAAATCAGTTACAACATAAAGACGTATAAAGTACAAACAATTGTATATAAATAATCGTGAATAATAAAATAAATGAATAATAATAATAAAATAAAACAAAATGCAATTGAAGGAAAAAGAAAGAAAAGAAATGAAACAAAAATAAACGTAAAGAGATTAGATCAAAAGTAACGAAGGGAAATGAAATTACAGAAATACGAAATGAAACGAAATGAAATGAGACAAAATGAAAAGAAAGGAAACTAAAAGAAATGTAAAGAGATTAGAACGAAAGCAAACGCAACGCAAACGAAACGTAAAGAGATTAGATGGGGGGAAAATGAAAAGAATTGAAATTGAAAAATACGAAATGGAACAAACAAAAGAAACGAAAAGAAATAGAAACGAAGAGAAATGAAATTAGAAACACGAAATGAAAAGGAATGAAACAAAAAGAAACAACACAAAAAGAAACGAAACAAAAAGAAAGACAACGAAAAGAAACACAAAGAAACAAATATAAACGAAAAGAAACGAAGAAAAATGAAGTTGAAAACACGAATTGAAACAAAACGCCATGAAATGAAACGAATAGAAACAAAAAGAAATAAAAAGAAAGAAACTACAAGAAACGCAAGCAAACGGAAGGAAAAGGAAGGTAACGAAATTAAACGTAAAGAGATTAGATGAAAAGAAACGAAAAGAAATTAAATTAAACATACGAAACAAAATTAACAAAATAAGTAAAGAAACGTAAAGAAATTAGACGAATATAGAAACGTAGAAAGATTATATGAAAAGTAATGTAAAGAAACAAACAGAAACGAAAAGCAACGAAACGACAAGAAACGTAAAGCGATTCGATGGAAAAAAAAACGAAGAGAAATGAAACGAAAAGAAATAACACAAAAGAGAAAAGTAAAGAGATTCGACGAAAGAAACGAAAAGAAATGAAATTAAAAAATACGAAGTGAATCACGAAAGCGCAATCGGAGATCCATTACGTTGCTACATAAAATCCATTATATATAAATCAAAAATATTGTATAAATGTAAAAACTGTGCGCCACTTCAAAATCGTCATTCTTATGAAAACAAACATTTAATTTCTGCTCCCAGAGTGATAGCTTTAAAGTTAAATTCTCACTCATTATGATAATAGAGAAATGTTATATTTCTTAAATTTCACATTTTTAGAATGTATTTTCCATCAGCTGATTTTAATTAAGTAAACTAAAATAAATTAATTCATAATTAAAAAAAAAAAATAGTAATTATTTGTCGATAATACAATCCCTCGATACTGTGGAATTTATTCTGTGTGATTTTTGATATTATTATTAAATCGATTTTTAATATTACTGATGTACTTTTTTTGTCGACTGAAGGATTTGGAGAACTACATTAGAAATCATCCGGACTCGAGGTTTGAAAAAATGCAAGAGATCGGAAAGCAGCTGGTCGATAATGACATTATGACGAACTCGATTCGAATGGACGTCGAAACCCTCACGAATCGATGGGAAGATTTGAATAAGCAGGTAATTGTTCGACGATATTTTGTTATCCTACCAACACCTCGTAATGATATATTATGTTACCTTTATTCTTTGACACGCACCTCGCGGTATTAACGTAAATACGACACTAGGAAAGGAGAAACTTTTCCTATAAATATTTTTCAGCATTCATTCAATTGGTTTTTTTTTTTTTTTTTTAATTTCCCAGTATTATAACTCAATCAGCAAATATAAAAAGTTGTACAGAACAAGTGCATAAAGCACTCCTTAAGTACTCCTATGCGTCGATTTTTGAGTTCATATTTAACCTCTTTTCGAGGTTATAAATTGAGTTGAGAAATCGGCTTATATAGGACGACTTAAAGAGTACTTTTTGTGCTCATTCTGTCCACCTTTTTTACCTCTCCCGATTGGCAAGTGGCATTAAATGTTGAACAGGAAGCAATACTTGAGTAATTGTGTCGTTCTAGAAATGGATTTTCGCTTCCACTCAATGATATTACTTATAATAATTTCAATTTATAACTTGAAAAATATAAGGTTATTAATTGCATTAATGTTATTCGGTAAGTTCATTTCGTTTACTTAGATGGTTAATGAGGAGAAAAATTTTTATCGTTTGAGCAAAAATTAATTTATGAATATTTATTCGTTAATTATATTTAAGTTCGTTTACAGTATTGTTTTTTGAATTTTCTTTTAATCGTTGAAATTTTAACGATTAAAAAATATAAATGGTAAAATGAATTTCGTATAAATTCATGATTATATATAATATGATGTGATGAATTTAATAAATTTAGACAGTATTACTCGTCTAACCAAATGTTGCCTTCGTAATTGAGAGATAAATGCAGTGTCATTATCAAAGGGTATAAACTCACAAATGCAAGCACGAGAAAGAAAAGTGTGGGAACGAGAAAAATGTGCGGAGCAATATTTAACCTTATCATCGTTAATGGTGTGGTTATTTTTTTTTGCAACAATCGTTATAATCGAAATGTTGATTTATGGAAATAATTGTACGATTAGCTCGATAAATCGTTACGCTTGAGACGGCGAAGTACATAGCTTGTCAATAACTGCATGTATTTTGATATACATAATAATATCCGTCATAACTATATATATGTGGTATAACCGATTAATAACAATAAGGAACCGTTTGAGGGGGATTTTTTGTCATTTGTCTTAAAAGTATAAATGCATCAGACACGTACGTGTACATTGTTATTTTAGAGTAGGACATATGTATGAATTTGTTATATAATAACAAATTCAATAATTTGTTATAAATATATATAACAAACTATTGTATGTATAAATAAAATAGTACGGATATATGATGTAATTTATAATGATAAGCATTCTTCATCAGATATTATATTGTTTATTACTTATACTTTACGGTAATAATTATCTTAATTATCAATTAAAATGATTTTATAACATAAAACATTTCGCGAAATGTGTGATGATAATTTAGATTTTTTTTCGTTTTTTTTTTTTGTTTTTTGTTTTTTTGGTTTTTGTTTTTAGCATTAAAAGTGTAAATTTTGTAAAGATGGTATTAAATGGAATATATGTAGAATTTCAAATTTTTTTATTATAAATTTTGTGTCAAAATTCTACATTGAATGAAAACTACAATTTATGTAATTTATTCATATTTATTGCATATTTAATTTACTTTTATTTTATTTTTAAAAATAAACAAAAAAGATAAAAATATGCCAAATAATAGACATCGGCACGCAGACAATAGAAAAACAATAACGAGAGCGGTAGGAAATTCCGTTTGTACACACCGAGAGAATATATATATATTTAACAACTGCAAATTGCTTTTAAGTCTGTAAACGAGAAATCCAACTCACGAGTGATGCTGTAAAATTTCAATCGAGTTTCCAAGGAAAATATTTTTGTTTTGTTTTAATTAAAATTTTTATTTACACGCACATGTACAAGGAATATTAGTTGGATCGGTAATGTAAGAATGAATGTCTTTCTCTTAATTAAACCAAAAACAAAAAGGGAGAAAATCATTTATTTTTTGTAGTTATTCGAAATAGGATTTCGATCAGGACAATTCGACGGGACAAAACGACCTTTTTGTTAGAGCCTTGAAATCTATAAAATGGATTTAAATGAATTCCTGAATTTAATGCATTTCAATACATTTCTATGCGTATGAATTCGACGCTTGTCACTCATCTTTAAGGATTCATTATTTTTTGACGTAGGTGTATTGTCGAAGTTTTTAAATTTTAAGAATTTCTTATTTTTGGATTCAAATCTTTTCAAAATCATTGAGATGTACTCTATTTACAGGGTGTTTCATTTTAATTCGACCACGCAGATACCTCTGTAAAAATGAATGATATCAAAAAATGACCTCTACAAAAGTTGAAGGGGATAGAGGGGGTCATCCAATGGTACCAACAATCTTGACCTTAAA